>CAUYRT010107148.1:0-37487 GCA_963574885.1 Lepilemur ruficaudatus
TGGGCCATTAGGGATAATATTCTATTTGTTATCCATTCCTGTTTTTAAAAATTAGCCAATTTAAGGAATTTATAATAACAAAAATATAAGTGTAGGCATACAAAGCAGCAGTTATGAAAATTAACAAATGCTACAGGTAGCCTGATATCTAAATCAGATACTACCAGTCTGCCAAATTTTTAACTATTAATATGTTACAGACAAGTTAGCATATTAATGTATATTTTTGTGAACAGATTAAATTTTTTAAATTTGAAAAATTTAAAAACTACTAGAAATAACATAGAAACATATCTGTTGACACAGAAAAATATCCAAAATATGTTTCTGAGTTGAATAGTTTATATAATGTTGGGGAGAAGATTAATCTCATAGTTTACTGCATTAGTTTACAAGGGCTGCTGCTGTAACACAGTAACACAAACTGACTTAAATAAGAGAAATGCACTGTCTCAAAATTCTGGAGGCTAGAAGTATGAGATCAAAGTGTCAGTAAGGCCATGTTCCCTTTGAAGGCACTAGGAAAAGTTCTGTTTCTACATAGCTTCTGGTAGTTCCTTGGCTTGTGGCAGAATAACCCCAATGTTCACATGGCATTCTCCTTGTGTGTCTATCCATGTCCAAATTTCTCCTTTTTATAAAGATATCAGGCATATTGGGTTAGGGACCGACCCTACTCCTGTATGACATTATCTTAACTCATTACATCTGCAACAACCCTATTTCCAAATAAAGTCATATTCTGATGTATTTGGGGTTAGGCCTTCAACATACGAATCCAGGGGAGGGAGGAGGACACAATTTAACATGTACTTATGGAGGGAGGGTGGGAGGAAAGAAAGGACTTCGATTCTGCTTCCAGGAGGAGTGATAGTGGACATATGAGGCAAGGTGCAGATGGACAATTGATCTGAATAGCCAGAACTCAAAAGGCAGCATTAAGTATCCTTACAACCAAGGGAGAAATTATAGATATAGCTCTCTCACAAATGCAAGAACTCTCAGTATTCTGCAGCCTTAAATCTTGGCATTTATACCCTGACATTATCCTTTAGACTTCCCAAGCATTATCCTAGATCTACCAACTCCAGTCCATATCTGCTGTCCTAATGAATTCACAAGGGCCTCTATAATTTAAAATTATATGTCTTTGAAACAGCATTCCAACTCTTTATATTATATGCCTCAACACCACTACCAACATAGTGTATGGAAACACACAGTGCTTGGTTTTCTAAATTCCCCTACAGAGAAAGCATGGGCATAAAACATAATTCTCCCCCAAAATGTAGAAATCCATTGCATCTTTTCATGCAGTATAGCAGCTACTGACTTAATGGGAACAAAAACCACATACGAGAGTGCGTTTCACTTTGTTTTATAGATGAGAAAATGGAGGAGAGAAATATTAAGAAACTTTCTCAGGCTCACATTGACCAAGCACCAGAGCCAAGATCTAAACTATACGATAGTATTCTAGAGACTGGACTCTTCAACATCATGTTCAACATCATCTACTTGACATCAAATGTGAAACTTCTGAAATAGAGACAGAACAAACTATTTTTGCTGACCTAGAAATACTGCTAGGCTTTGAGATCTTAAAAATATATTCATATTTTTTTTCCAGGAATCAGAAACTCAGTGTACTACTTTGATATGGCCTCAACTCAATGGGGTCAACTGTTTCTATGATATGTATCTGAGAACATTAATTTAATATATTCAGCATGTGACATTGACTTTCAGGTCAAGCTCTTTAAAAATAGTGAGTTAAATAAAAATTGGTCTCAGCTTATGAAATCAAATATCACCACCGGTCGTTGGGGAAGTACAATAATGATTTTAGCTCTATAACTCTGAGCCAGGCTAAAAGCAGTAGGATTAGGCTTAAAAACAGGGATGAAAGAATGCAGTTGAGTAAACTTTCCATCCAGTTGAACTCTGTAGATTTGAAATTTACCCATAGATCTAGATGGTTTTTGAAAGTTTCCCTGATACATAAAGTCACCTTTGAGTGATATGGTGGTACATGTGGGTCTGAACTACTTCACCCTTAAGTCCCTGCTTATTTGAGAACCCTCTGGATCGTTTTCTAGAGAAAATGAGGTTTCATGTGCAACACGGTGGCAATCTGGTATTTCATCTACTGCTGTTCTTTGTGACACAGAACATCTACTTGTCCTTGCTTAGCACTAATAAGCAAAACAGTGGGCTTGCTCTTTGATGATGATTTTTCAAAAACTCACCTTTGGGAGAATGGAGGATTTCTTCAGGCTATCAAGCTGTCAGAGTTCCAGATTGGCCCTTTCTTAGATCACTCTCAAAAATTCTATTGAAAGTGTGCTAACAAAAGAAATATTTTTGACTCAATCTATTTCAAGGGGGTCTCTTAAACACGTCTGAACACAGGTTTTCACTTCTCCTTAAAATATTCAAAAACCTAATAGAAGAAATGACAAAAAAATATATAAAACAATCTAATCTTTTAGGGTTCCTTTTTGAGGTCCAACATCAAGAAGCAGGGCTCCTCTTAACAACAACACTTAGGAGTAGATGAGAACACGTGAGTCTCTGTAGTATAAAGGGGCCGTCTAATCAACACACAAACTGGGATGCGATACAATTACAAAGTACTGTGAGCAAGAAGCAAACAACCCCCTGGAGGGACAAAGGAAGGACTGTCACTTTAATAAAAATCTGAACAGCTACTTAGGTTGGACAACAGTTGAGGGATAAAAGTGAAAACATGAAAGCCCACCGATTGTTTTAGAAAGAGCCTATGAGCCAATGGAAGAGAATTCAAAACTGAAACTTAGAACTTAGGGGAGATACCACAAAGAGAAGCGTATCTGGGAACAGAGGAAAAGCAGGAACTCTTGCATCAGAAAGGGACAGCCTCAGAAAGAACTAGGGCAGATTTAAAAGGGGGGCCTAGAGTGTCCAACGGTGGGGAAAGATGTGTCATCAGGAATACCAATAAACTGCCTCTATTTTTGTTGAAGCTCAAGATGGAAAGGCATCTTTGGGGCAACTAGATCTCGGAAGACACACTGACAAAATTATTAGCAAAACCTGGGCAGGTATTCCAGTTAAAATTGTCCTCAAGAAAAGAGCAGGAAGGAACACAAGCAATACCCAGGCTCAATTCTTGATATTATATAGATAACTTATTTTCCAGACGGGGCAAGGCTTTGAGAGTTTACACTATTTTCAAAGCTAATATAAGTAGTATGATGAATTTATCTCCCCGACAGCATTTCTCATTTAAGATACCAACATCTTTAAAGACAGTTCTACACAGCCACCTGGACCCACCGCCCTCAAATTCTAGATATGTTCCTAGAAGCACACAACAACAACAGCATATGTTTTCCCTCATATAGTGACAGTTCTCAAGAGTAAAACAGCAGCTTTTAACAAACACTTCTAAGGTGACAGGACAGAGATACAAAACGAGGATGGTGTAACCAACTAAAACTTCAGAGGACACTTACATACAAAGATGAAACAAGGCCAAGGCTCTGAAGTCACAGCCCTCAGCTGCACATGCCAGGGACTTAGGACCACAAAGAATCCAGAGTCCTGCCAACAATACACAGCTAAGATCTCTGCCCAGCACAGTTTCTCAGAGAAAGCACCAACCCCAAGTTCACCCACACTGCAGCTGGAAGCAACCTCATTCGTAAGGAATGCCAGAACTGGCGCAAGTCTTAAGATGAAACAGTCTGTCTTCTCCATTTTCTGAGAAAGTATCTAATGTCCAGAGAGGTTAATGTCACATGTCTGAGTTCACAAAGATAGCCAACACTGAAACGGGATTCAAATCCTCGAGGCTTGTACAGTGATTAAATAACCCACTTGTCTAGGATGGAACTCATTTCACATAGTCTGCTGTTAGTACCTTCAGTAAACTTGTAAGACCATGTGTCTCGCTATTTTCTCAGTAAAGTGTGAGCTCCTTTTCCCCCTGCCCTCCTCCACCATGGATATATGCATATTTATGCAGATATTAAAGTAAACAAACTTAAGGAAGATAAGAATTGTCTCTATCAAAATATAAAAGTGCATCTTATGAATATAGGAGAGAAAGAGCGTGAACACTGCTATAGTTACACTTTTAAAAAGTAAACAACTGTCGTTTTGCAGTGAATATTTACCCTGGCTTTAACTTACATTTGGTAAATTAAGCTTTCTGAGACTAAAATATATTTATTCTTGATTTCCTTTTCTCATAATTATCTATGCAGAAAGCAAGAAGTTTTATATTTGGTTACTTTATAAACTTGTATTTCCTTTATTAACCACTTTCCACTATGACAACTTTGATTATTAAAAATGCAGATTCTACGAATGTCTAGTATTTTGATTCATTTTTTCCCTAGTATGAACATTTTGGCCAAAAGAAAGAACTGTCTCTTTAACCTGCCATAAGACCTAGAAGATACTATGTGACAAAACGGAAAAAATACCAGCCTCTTTTACTTCCCTTAACTCTAAATATATGATCTTCCAATAGGCAGGAGACTTGTAAGTACATATCTATGACTGAATCAGCTACAAGTATATAGGTTGTAGGAGCTGAGGAAGTAAAATGTCCAGGGTGAGTTAAGAAGTCAATTACTCTCAAAACATGGCTTTTGGTACATTTAAAAACAGCAACTCAACAGTTTCTCATTCCCTAGTACTGTAATGCTGGCTCAATTTCAATTCCTCAATTCGCATAAGGTTGAAATTGTCTCTTACAGGATCAAGTGTTAGAGCTAACACTGTCACAGGTTATTTCTGCTGGATGTCAGGGACATCACACAAGTTCTTACTATGAATATCAAGACAGATTTTTTTACTTGAATCTGAATTTGTTAAACTGCATGCACTCTCCTCTCTAGGGCATTCATGACCATTAACATGGGGGAGATAATTCCACTCCTCAGATTGAGTCTTCACTTCTAAAGACAACACAAAGAAAAACAAAAAACGTCAGAAATCTCATTAGAAGAGTCAGGAACAAGTCATTATTTTCTGTTTAATGCAATGAGACAGTCAATGGCCGAAGGAGTAAATGGACTTCCAACATCAAGACATTATACTACTCTCGCATCTGTGGTGGGGAATAGTGCAAAGAGTACAACATTATTTAGGTAGTGCAGTGATTAAATGACAACAAGCTAGGGGGAACAGCTTGGATGCCTAAGGACACACTGCCTGCCAGGTTGGGGGGAAGAGGGACAGTAAAGATGGAGGATGCGCCCATGTGTCCCCTCAGTCTTACCCTTGACTAAGCTGCCTATTAGAGAATTCTGACTATCCCTGAGCAAACTAAGCAAAATACGCCTCCCCCTCCCCAGTCTACCCACCCAAGCTCCTCCTCTTTCCTTCTTTTTCTGGTCCCAAATGGCCCAGGGTGATGGGAAAACACCCTGAAGAAAACAACCTGTTTCCTTTAGGGGACAAAAAAGGAAGAGTTAGAATCTCAAGATCTGCTACTGTTTTCCAGTTGACCAGTCAAAGTACTTACAGTTAACAGAGTATAGTTTAATGTCATCAAACATGTTTACTCTTCTTTAGGAGCTTCTTTTCCTAGACTGAGCAGCCATTTTTGCATGTGTTTAATTACTTCTGTTGGTAAAGGAAATCCACTCCCATGTGACTCATCTACGAAGATGGCACGATTCTTGCAATTGCCATATTAACACAACTTACGAAACAACTTAAGGGGCTGGGAAAGCTTTAACACATGGTTAAAAACAACTAAAAACATAACTATGGTTTACCTCCTTTTATTTCCCACATTTAAAGAGGGTTATTTCTAAATTATTCCAGACAGCAAAGCTTGGAGTAACTCCTTGGCTAAACCACATTTCTTGGATCACATGATTTACTCTTTTAAGAAAATTTTCTCAAGGAAAAAAACAAATCTATTGAAATAAATGTTCTCTATATAACAAACAGAAAATGCAAATAGCACCTACAGTATATTGATAATATAAGAACTAAGTCATGGGAAAATTTTAGGCCAAGTTCCAATCTATGTGGTTTTAAAGATGCAAATAGAATAGGTCAGTGAGATAAAGAAGTATATTGATGAAGTACTGCATTTTAGCAGGCAGTATGGCACGGGAGTTTATTTATTTGTTTTGTGTAAATTCTAAGCCAATGCACATTGTGGTGAAAATGTTGGAGAAGCAGCAATAAACCTGGAAAGAGAAGCTCCTGCTGCTGTCAAATCAGTGGATTTAATATAAGATCTCTGAGAATCTGCACTGGTAATAGCAGACGGTAATGATTCCACCGCCAGGGAAGAGGTGTGATGATATAGCCCAGGCATCATATTGAAATCTAAAAAGCACAGCATTTCCATAAACTATTCACTAATGAAAATATATCAACTGCAAGTAGCTCTTCTACTACATTAGGGCCAAAGAAAAAAAGCAACCTGACTGGAACACAATCAGGAGCTATTATGGGACTAGGATTTCAAGATATTCTGATATTGCCTATTCCCAGTGTTGCCATTATTTTGGTCAATATTATCATTGTCATCATCATCACCAACATGTGGTGATGATAATGTAACTTGGTCACCATCACCAAGTTACTCAACAAAGAATCAAGACAACTGAGCCAACTAAACAGGATACGAATAACTTAGCCTATGCGATGATCAACATTTCTTTCCAAGAAGGCATATTCCCGAAAACCAACAATGCTTATTCTCACATTGGTTTCTTGACAGACAGGTTATTTCATTTTATTGGATCTGTTGTTTGCATATAGTAGGTAATGTATGTGATTATAAATTACAATGTATATTTATATTGTACATTTTCTACTCTATGAAACTATTAAAGACAATAAATATGATCCAACAATCCTACTATTGGGTATACATCCAAAGGAAAGGAAATCAGTATTTCAGAGAGATATCTGCACCCTGATGTTTATTGCATCATTATGCACAATAGCCAAGATATGGAATCAACCTAAGTGTCCATCAACAGATAGAGAAAATGTGGTGTAATATATATATATATATACACACACACACATATATATATATATATATATATATATAATGGAACACTATTCAGCCATAAAAAATATGAAATCCTGTCATTCCAGGCAACATGGATGAGCCTGGAGCTCATTATGTTAAGTGAAATAATGAAGGAACATAAAGATAAATACTGCATGCGTTCTCACTCACATGTGAAGCTAAAAATGTTGATCTCATAGGAAGTAAAGGGATAGAAGTCACTGGAGATTGGGAAGGGTAAGGAAGTAGGGAGAAATTGGTTAAAGGATGCAAAATTATAGCTAGATAAGAGAAATAGTTCTAGTGTTCTACAGCACTATAGAGTAATTACAGTTAAACAATAATTTGTAATATATTTTTGGATAACTAGAAGAGAGGAAATTGAATGCTCCCAACATTTACTTATCAAATAAATGACAAATGTTGGAGATGGTGGATATGCTCATTACCATGATTTGACTACTACACATTGTATGTATTGAAACATTACCATGTACCTCATAAATGTGTACAAGTAGTACGTATGAAGTAAATAGGAAATAAATGGCTTATGATACAAATTATCATATGGTAGGCTAACAACGGAATATTAGGGTTTTTAAAAAAATGTTAATATTGAAAGAAACCTTGGTTCATATCCTATCAGAAAGGTGGCAAGGTTTGCCCAAGCCACAGACACACAGAGCCTTAATGACCACCTATAAACTCAGCAACCTGCCATATATACTATACACCTCCTAAAAGTATTTTGGGAAAATTATGCTTGATGAAATAGATGAATAAGGCACTAAAATCTCAGAGAAATCAGTTTTGCTTTTGCCCAGATTGAATTATTTTCATACCACACATGGCATGGCTTTACTAATATCAGTGCTATTTAAGTGATCATTTTAATGGGTGTGGCTGGATCTGTGGTAGATATTGTGTTCATTTTATAGGCTGATGGATTGAGTGGTCGTCAGTGTAGCATAATATGGCTGATAATCCTGTTTTTTTCTGACATATGCAATGGTACACAATCAAAATCCACTCCCAATAAAATAGCAGTAATGATTTCAAACTGTAAAATAATCAAATCTCATAGTTTTCCTTTTTGAAATCTGACATAGTGAAACAGGGCTCCTCTTTACAAAATACAGGGCTAGAAAGGAACACAGGACTCTCTCGTGAACGGGCAGTCCAATCAACACGTGAACTGGATGTGGTATAATTACAAAGTATTGTGGACCATAGGCCAGCAACTCTGAGGATGAGCGAAGGGCTTTAGCTTCAGTGAAAGCCCAAGCAGCTTCTGAGCTCTGACAACAGTTGAGGGGAAAAGGGGAAAACATGAAAGTATACCCGTTGTTTTAGAAAGAGCACAGGGAGAGCCTATGATCAAATGAAAGAGAATTCAAAACTGAACCCTAGAACTGAGGGGAGACACCATCAAGAGACACATATCTGGAAACAGGAAAAGCAGGAACTTTTGCATCAGAAAGAGGTAACTTCAGAAAGAATTAGGGCAGATTTAAAAGGGGAGCATAGCGTGTCCAACTGTGGGGGAAGATGTGTCGTCAGGAATACCAATAAACTTTCTCCGTTTTTGTTGAAGTTGAAGAAGGAAAGGCATCTTTGGGATGATGAGATCTCAGAAGACAAACTGACAAAATTATCTTTAAAACATGAGCACGTTATTCCAATTTAAAGCCATCCTCAAGAAAAGAGAAGGAAGGAACACAAGCAATACCCAGGCTCAATTCTTGTTATTATATGGATAAAGTGTTTTCCAGATGGGGCAAGGCTTTGAGAGTTTACACTATTTTCAAAGATAAAATAAATAGTGTGAAGAATTTATCTCCCCAACAGCATTTCTCATTTAAGTACCAACATCTTTAAAGACACTTCTACACAGCCACCTGAACCCACCACCCCCTCCTCAAATTCCAGGTATGTCTCTAAAAGAACACAACAACGATAATAACAGCATATGTTTTCTGTCATATAGTGCCAGTCCTCAAGAGTAAATAGCAGCTTTTAACAAACACTTCTAAGGCGACAGGACAGAGATACAAAACGAGGATGGTGTAACCAACTAAAACTTCAAAGGACATTTAGACACAAAGATGAAACAAGGCTAAGGCTCTAAAGTCACAGCCCTCAGCTGCACAACAGTGCCAGGGACTTAGGACCACAAAGAATCCAGAGTTCCCATCAACAATGCACAGCTAAGATCTCTGCCCAGCACAGTTTCTCAGAGAAAGCACCAACCCCAAGTTCACCCACACTGCAGCTGGAAGCAACCTCATTCATAAGGAATGCCAGAACTGGAGCAAGTCTTAAGATGAAACAGTCTGTCTTCTCCATTTTCTGAGAAAGTATCCAATGTCCAGAGAGGTTAATGTCACATGTCTGAGTTCACAAAGATATCCAACACTGAAACGGGATTCAAATCCCAGAGGTTTGTGCGGTGATTAAACAAACCAATTGTCGAGGATGAAACTCATTTCACGTATTCTACTCGGTTAGATATCTTCAGCAAACTTGTAAGTCCATGGGTCCCACTATTTTTTCAGTAAAGTGTGATCTTCTTTCCCACCATGGATATATGCATATTTATGCAGATATTAAAGTAAACAAACTTAAGGAAGATCAGAATTGTCTCTATCAAAATGTAAAAGCCCATCTTACGAATATAAGAGAGAAAGAAGAGTATGTAGACTGCCATATTACTCTTTTAAAAAGTAAACAGCTATTGTTTTGCAAGTAATAAGTTTTCTGACTTCCCTATGTATTTTGATAAATTAAGATTTTTTGAGAGTGGAATACATTTATTCTTGAATTCTTTTTCTTCTAGTTACCTATGTATAAAGCAGTAAGTTTTCAACTTTGGTGCTTTAAAATACTATATTTCCTTCATTAATCAACTATTGTGACAACTTTGATTTTTAACAATTACAGATGGTAGGAATGGCTATTGTTTTGATATTTTTTTCCCATCAGTATAATTTTAGCCATACAGAAAAATTTTTCCTTTAAACTTGCCATAAGGCCTAGTTGAAACTATCGGATACAGTGTAGAAGTAGCAGTTTCTGTTACTTCTCTTAACTCTATGAACTCTACCGAGTACTGAAACAAAGTATTCTTAGTTCTCACAGGGAATAAGTTTAAATAAGAGAACCAAGAAGGTGGAAGGGAAGGAGACTCTGAGGAGGGGAGAGGGCTTGGGAGCTGGTCATGGAGAGAACCATAGTCACAGGGATGGGTAAAACTTGTTAAAGAGTGGGTGGGATTATAAATAAAAAGTCACTAAAATACACAGTATATATAGCAAAGATTTGTATCAAGCTGGCCCTGATTCGATCTTAACTACGAGTACTGTGAAGTGTTTGATAAGAAACTTACCTTGTTAAGACCTTTGTTTGGAGGATCAATGGGTGTGAGGCTACAGTGTTAATTTCTATTTTCATGTGACACTGTATGTATATCACCACACTAAAAATGGAACTGAATGATACTTGCTAAACCATTTCCTTCGTTACTCAGTTTATCTGCCATATTCGCCTCTGCATATACGTTTTCAATAGTCTAAACAGCTGCATTCTATACTGATTGTATGATTTCCAGATCATACAGCTGTTAGTGATAATACTTACTAAATGGAAAACCTTGGCATCTACAAAAGGAAAACGAAAGAAAACAGTAGCGACAAGATTCCGCAAAAAAAAAAAAAAAAAAGTAAACGACTGTATGTTTATCATTTGTGTTCAACAACATTATAGTAAGAAAGGATGTACAATAAAGGCATGGGAATATCTTGCATTTTAAATAAAATACTTTGTTTGATTTTGGCACACATTAATGAAGTTCCTGTCTATGTCTTTTCACAGATACATACAAATTTTAAAACGTCTTCACCTGACTAAAAATTTACAGACAATATATGTAAAAGTATTCCGTCTGTTGGTATTTTCACACTACCTTTATGATTCAGATCAAGGAGGATAAATTTTGCAGAAATATCTCAATGTCTTTTATTTTTTCCTTTCAGAGTGCTAACATGTTTATATCCTTTCTCTTACCTATATTCAATTGGAAAAAGAAAAGGCGGTCCCCATAGAATACTTGCAAAACATCAAATACACAGGAGTGGTAATCAAATGCAATCCAAACAGCCTTCCAAGGTGCACGCTGCATGAATAACATCACTATCCCCAGTGCATTGACTCAGCCTCCTCTCTAATAGGTGCTCTTATCCAGTCTGCCGTATTCAGTGCTACACAGTGAAGAGCTAATTCCAACATGGGCACGCTCTACATTTTATTATCCTCATTGGAACTTTCAGGGATGAGAAAATTCCAGCTTGATACCTTTTTGCATCTGCAACCTTTGGATTTTTACCAACTAGCTGGCAAAATTTCCCCACAATTTCCTCTCTTGTTATGTAAATATTGTGAGCCTCCAAAAGGCTGAGCTGAGATTCAGTTAGATTTTTGTTTCCATTGTGCTATTTAGTTTGCAAATACTCCTCATTCAAGTTGAATGTATCTTGCTCTCAATAAGCAGAAAGGTCAAATTTTTTACGGAATAAATAATTTAACTTTCCACCTAGTATTCATATCTTTAATTTTTGCAGGATGTGCCACTATTGAAGTCAGAGGAGAAGGACTAAAGGTTTTGGAAATATCTATTTTATAGAAACTAAAATATAGGAGAGAGAGTTACCTTGTTTAAATGAGTAAAACTATTTCTCAAAAGAAGCATTTTTCTTTTATACCTTTTTACATATTCTCTTTAAATAAATCCACTATATTTCAGGGTTGCTAAAATTTAAACATATATTAGTTGGAAATCTTTGGTTCATATCCAGCAATTCCTCTCCTCAGTATATGTCCACACAAAACTGTACAAGAATATTCATAGGGTTGTTATTCACAATACTCAAAACAGTATTGCCCATCAACTGAAGAATGGATAAATAAAATGTGGTATATCCAATAAAATGGAATATTATTTAGCCATAAAAAGGAATGAAATACTGATACATGTTACAATATGGATGAACTTTGAAAACAAGATGCTAACTGGAAGAAGCCAGTCACAAAAGACCATGCATTGTATGATTCTATTTATATGAAATATCCAGAATAGGCAAAACCATAGAGAAAGATTAATGTTTTCTTAGAGCTAGGGGAGGCCTGAGGAGAAATGAGGAGTCACTGCAAAGAGCTATGGGGTTTCTTTTGAGGATGATAAATATACTCTGAAATTGATTGTGGTGATAGTTGTACAACTCTATGAATATACTAAAAACATTGAACTGTATAATTCAAATGCATTTATATTGTGTATAGATTATGACTCAATAAAGCTGTTTAGCAAAAGATTTGATTTTAATTTTTTCCAATCTTTTCAACTAGGTACATATTCACAGGTTTTGTAATAGAAATAGCAAATGAGAAGAAATGATTATTTGTATGTATTTGTAAGAGAAGTGCTATTTTTATGAACATTGAAAAAGTTAGTCATTCGTTTTGATTTTAAGTACCTAGAAGACTATTTAAATATGCACCTATTATCTGGGTGCATATTCTGGGTAACATAAAGCTAAGGAGACTCACCCGGCCACGGCATTTGTACACCTCAGAGAGCAACCCTGCATTCTTGTTTACTCTCTGTTGCCTTCCCCGTCTGAAAACCTCTTCACACTGACTCTGGATTTTATTACAGGGAGTTACATTTTGTACGTTCAAAGCCAAGGTCATGACCCTTCAGCTCAAATCCAGACTGGAGGCATAAATCTTTCAGAAAAGATCCTTCCACACTTGCATCACCAAAGCCTCTGACACATGTCGCAATGAAGCCACTTTCATTAAGTTACAGCATTGAATGCGCCTTCATTTGACGGACTCTGAAAAATTGCTTCATCTTTCCCATTCCCATGACAGCTGTCATCATGTCACCAATGGAGAAAAGTTTTTTTTTTAAAAAAGGCCTCTTGCTTTCCTGAGAGTTGTCACCACCACCAGCAATGTAATATGTAACATTACTAAGGGGAAATAAACAGTGTACAGGGACACCAGAGAATGCATATATTCAAAGAGCCCACATTTCACTTTTATAAACCACAGAGTAAGAAACAGATAAACAAGAATACTGTTCACAATACTCCAGAATATTCCATAAGGAGCAGATCTGTTTTGACTCCAGTATACACTTCCACTCCTAGATTCTGGAGAAAGCACCTATCCTAGCAAAAACACTCAAAATCTTTCACTTCACACGTTTTTAAATAACTAACCACAAGGCTTCGGTATCAGGCAACAATATACCAGATCAAGTTAGGACAGAAAGCAAAGGCATACGACACAAAGCAGTGTAATACGAAATGAGACGCAAACTTTTCAATCGACAGGTGGATAGAATTGTCCATCTAGTACATTTCCTTTTCTGATTTCAAATAACAATGCAGTGAGAAAAGGATGAAAAAAGATACCCAAGAAATTTCTTAGTTGAAAAAAATTAATGTGGGCTGAACAGGGAATTTCAAATGGTCTTTATCCTTATTACTCAAGTGCCATGTGCAGACTGCCAAGACTGGCATCACACGGGAGCTAATCACAAACTCAGAATCCCAAGTCCCACCCAGTCCTACAGAACCAGAACCCACACTTCACACACAGACGTTCCAGAAGCACCTTTCAGCCCATTTTTCTTCTAGTGTCGCTACCCAATGCTCGGACTCTCGGGCCACTGAAATAATACGTTTCATATTACTAACAGCCATCAAGTCAAATTAACAAGAGAAAAGAAATGTAATACGAGATAATACCTATTGCATTGCTAAATTAATTGCAATCCAAAGTTCAAAACATGATTTCTCATGTGAGAGCTACGCTAAAGCCTTAATATTGATGTCAGGCTGAGGGATATTCTAAATCAATTGATATTAAAGACTACATCATTTGTTAGAGTCTCTGAGGAAAATGTAACCACCTTGTTAATACTGAGTATAGATTTTTAACTTTAAAATGCTACATCAATTTGAAGCATGCTGTGACTTTGCATAAGAAGGTGTTGTTTCTAGAGACTACAGAAAGTAGAGAGCTTGTATTGTACTGGTAGGTAATGTAATATACCTCATATTTGTGAGATACCTCATATTTTACTTATATATACACACAACATATATATACCATTTATATTTATATATACACACTATATATACACACATACCATATATATATAAACTGCTGAGGCAGGCTATATGTAGAGCAAATCTAATGATGTCAGTAGAGATTTGCCTGCCTGATAACGGAGAAATACACCCCTGAGTGCTCTGTGTTTAATTAAGGGAGCAGAGTTAGAAGGCCATTGAGCTTGTAGGCTCCAGTCAGCCACCTCATTTCCTGGGATCGCACAGGTTTAGGACCGCTTTACCAAAGCTCAGAGCCAGCTCTCTCTAGTGGTAAGCACTTCTACCTTTGTGTCTCTGAATGACATCAGATGTCGCCACAACTAATCACTCCACAGTGCTCAGCTCTCAGATATCAGAAAAAAGACAAAGCTGTCATCTACTCTGTAAATCCCTCTAACTGGCTACTTCAAAACTTAGGTAAGCTCCTGAGTTACCAAAGGGAAGTTAGAAAGGAGAGAAAAGTCAATACACTTGGGGGAAAGAAATTACAAGGCAGACAGACACTATATATTTTAGTACCAATTTTCTTTTACACATTGAAACGAAAACAGTGCACTGAGAGCTCCTTTGCACTTAGTTGCTATAATATTTACTTCTAAATTATTATCTTTAATAGTAATAGCACTTTGCAGTTATAAAACATCTTGTTCCAAAAAGCTCAAAATGTTTCCCCACATATTAATTCAACTCTACTTAAGGCCATGTCCTAGAGACGGATGGCTGTATTTATATGTAGAGAGTTATAGATGGGTTTCAAAATAGTCAGTTTGGTCAAGAATCATTTAAGACAAGTAGAAAAGAAAACACCTAAGAAATGAGTGACTTGTTGGGTAGGCAGAGGTACAACTTTGTTCATCAAAGCAGAACGAAGCAGAGGCCTGCCTTAGCAACTTGGTGGCCTAACTACAAAATCCTACCCTCAAACAAGCAAGAGTTCCCTTCAATTAGTGTCTTAGCTATTCTAGGCTCACATAATTTTGGGTTCACAAAGACATCTGAAAAACTGTTTCATTCCTCTACTTCATAGGACCTATATAGAATCAACTTAAATGCCATAGAAGTATGTTCAGCTGCAGAAGAGAGCCAACAGGGCAAAGAGAAGCAGCGAAAGGAGAGAAAAGCCACCCCAAATTCCAAAGGTGGCCTGGAGAACGTGTCCTTTCCTTCTCTTCACAGCTATGTATCATTGTAGAATGCACATACTTTCATAAGGGCAGTGAATTTTTTTGTTTATTTTGTTCATTTTGTATTCCTGCACCCTAGCCTAGCATGAGGTAAATACTTGGGATTTAATAAAAAATACTTAAAGGAATGAATGAACAGAGGCCACTGGTCCAGGAGATGGGCCCACCTGGTGATTTCGTCAGCAGCACAGGTGCACAAGAAAAACGACTGTGCTGAAACACCAAAGCTTTGTGTTCACATTCGTTGATACAAATCTAAAATGCCTAGTGTAAAACTAAATAGAATTCAGGCTGTGCCTTGTGGTCAAAAACAAGTGGAAGTTAGACCATTTTTTCTATCCCTTGAGTGTGATGAAATCAACCGATTTCCCCTACTTGCTTGATTAATCAGTATCTATAGAAAATTTTTTTTAAAAACATGAATAAAAGGAAACAATCACCAATCTATCCCTTTCAACAGTAGTGTAAATCACGACTGGCAACTTTAGGGCCCCCTTTAAAATAAAAACATTAAACATGTGAGTAAAACCAGTAACTACAATTAAACTGAATTGCTTAGTTACAGCAAAATATATTTATTTTTTGAATTCTGTGTCATTAACTTCATACTTATATCCATAATTTGAATTCTGAAATCTGATCTTTACACAGTTACAATCAATAAGACATATTAGGGTCTAAAAGAAAGCCTTGTAGGAATCCTGACACGCTTTGCTTCATTCTCGCTTAGGTTCTTCTCTAAAAATACACAGAAAGCACTGATGTACTTTTCCCCCTTTTAGGTAGAGGATATGCTGCTTCAACTCCTTGTTTTCTTCCCCACCTAGGAGAGATTCCTCAAGTAACTTACCCTAGAGGTTGAAAACTGGATGTGTATGGATTTGGTAGATGTGTTTAGTTTTCAAACATTTAAAAAATAAATGGCGGTATTTAAAATTTGTGAGATATGGCAACGCTGGCCCCACAATCCTACATGGCCACAACATTCAAGAGGAAACTTATGTACTGTTTTGAACAGACCCTGGGGACTCCCTATTGTCTGACAAATGGTCTACCTCACTCTTCATATTTGCAGTCTGGTTTCTGCAGGTCTTTTCTTTTGGGCTCTTTGGCTCTCTACAGAGTTTTAGCTTTGTGGGACAGGCGTAGAATCTGAAGAGAAATGCAGGAATGACTTGCTTGTCAGGGAAAGAGCACCATATGGGGCTCTGGAAATCCTAGGTTCCGTTCCTAGTCACACTGCAGGATGACCATCCGATCTTGGGTAAGCTTCTGGACCAATTAGAAGAGGAACAGACAAGACAATCTGTAGATCACTTTTAGACCTTAAATTCCACGACTGACTGTTTCCTCATAGGCTAGAGTGTTATCCTTGGACACACAATAACCTCTGGCAGGGCCACTTGTGAAGGATGGCAGAATATGTCTTCTCAAAATATATAACTTTGGCTTAAGGGTTATTTTGAGCTAAAGACACTCGAAAAACAGCAGGTGCAAGGAAGGCACTCTGATCTCCCCTTCTAATTTTAAAAGCAGGAGATTGAACTCCCATGTGAAAGACATTCTCCCTATACCAGGAGAAAGAAACATTCTTATCACCAGAGACAAGAATTCAAGACCGAGGGAATTTTGTATAAGTAGACCTTGTTAAAATAACTCTTATCTTCCTTTAGTTTCCCTATATATTATAGTTACTTTTCCATGATTGCATCTCTTTGTTCAACCTAATATATAAGCACTTAGGTGTTGCCACTTCTTTGGGTCTTCACTTCCTAGAGGTAAATCCCATGTATTTGTAAAAAAAAAAAAAAAAAATCTGTATACTCTTCTCCTGTTAATCTGTTTTAAATCAATTTAATTCTCTTCTACCTCTGCTACACCTGCATGCCACCATCACGAGTCCTGTGACATTTAAGAATCACTTCTAACATTGTTTCTCGAGAAAAATCTTTTTTTAAGATTATCAATTTAGCCTTGTGTTAAGCAATTATATCTGTAAAACTGTGTTTTATTCATATATATAAATTATATAAATATATATTATATACAAATATTTATATGTAAATACTTATATACATAAATATATAAATATTTACATATATTTATATACATATTTATATACATAAATATATATTTATATATAAATAAATATATATAAATATTATATATAAATATATATTTACATATGCATATAAATATTTTTCTCTTTTAAAATATCTATTAAAAATGTCTATCCGGATACTAACCGAAGTCATCAAACATTCCACCAGAGGTTTTTCACTTCACACTTTGGTAAAACTGTGTGAAGTCCAAAGTTTACCAAAACAAATACTTTAGATGAATTGTCAGAGCCTTACCTAGACTTTCAAATATGTTCCTAATTCTATCTTCCAGATTATTTTGAGATTCAATACTGTCATGTACAAAATCAAGAATGTTTCTCAAATAAAATGTGTCTCAAATGAATTATTTCAGTCTATCACTCTACATGAACATCTTGAATAAGATTCATGTATTATGAAAATGATTTGAAAAAAAATCCCAATGTATCATTATAACCGATGTATCATAGCATATCAGTCATCATAGCATAATGGATGAACATTAAAGATTTGTGAAGATTTTACATGTACACACACACATACACATACACACACATGCCTAAGAAACTGTTTTCCTCCTAACAATTTAGGTAAGAAAGTTTAAAAGCAAAGTCATTTTTAAAGCTTTCACATCTCTTCAATGTACTCACATGCCACAAAAAGTACTTTCAACAAGAAATATAATACTACAAGAGAGGTTAACAACAGCAATCAGCCGAATACCCTTGTGGATTCCTGCAGGGAGAGGTAAGGGAAGGGGGACTCCAGGGAAGGATTGTGTCAGTCTAAATCTGTTGCTATTCTTCTCTCTGTGCACACAGCCAGACAGCGGGAAGGGAGTAGGAGTCACACACCTTAAATTACCAGATTCACACTTAACACACACATCATAAAGATGCCAGAGACCATGTTTGAACACATGATTTGTTCTCTTCTGGGAGACGGTGGTTGTTTTCACTCCTGATGTCAAGCATTATGCCTGCGTGTGAGCAGCTTTACCAATCTGAAAGGCACACGAAGACGCACTGAATTCCAACCAGCTTGGGAGTGAAGTTCTTGCAAACGGCTGTGTTTAATTAGTGACATGACTCATTGAGAGGTTCGTGTACAGCAGACAAGGTTATTTATCTAAATGCTTGGGAGACCTAAACATGTTACTCTCGACACAATGCTTGGTACAGGAAAAGCGAAGTGATACGATTTCAAGAAACCATTCAGTATTGTGCCCCACAATGCGCCGTATACTGAGAACTTTAAATTCACTTCCTGGACAGTTGAAGTTATTTAATAAAATTGACCTCTTGAAACTCAGTCTTCCCATCCCAGCTCTCCTAGGACTATTTGAGATAATACAGATAAACGGAGGGTGGGGTGCAGCAGAAACACAAACATTGGGAGTAGGATCAAGGCAATTTATTACCAACCTGTATAAACAGCCACACAATTTCCATAGATAGTTGCTTGTCAACATCTGCCAAACTAGATGGAAAATCTCCATACACTACTCCAGAAATCCTCATTCAAACAAGACAATCTCTGGTGCCACCGCATCTACTTCCTTTAAGATAATTATATTTTTAAAACTTGTCAGCCAGTACAATCAACAGCCAACAGCACTCCTTTTTCTCTGTATCTGTTCATTGATCCAAATTTGTTAATCATTTCACAGTAACTTAGCAATACCTACGCCAGCTATTTTGGAATTCATCCCGGTGCCCTTACACTTGATATATTTCACTCACTCACCACAATTTTCCTTTGAAACACAAAGCCACATCTCTTCAAACCACAATATATTCATTTGTCTACTTCCTTATTTACATTTTTCTTTTTTTTTTGCTTGCTTGCAGAGCACTCAAATTTCTGTCCACTGATATAGGGTTTCCTTCTGGAACACCTTAAATCTGTCTCCTTTAGTCCCCTTTGCCAAATGCCTGGCACAGTCAGCTTCTCTAAATTCTGTCATATCTTCAGAATGTGTAGCTCTGAGTTTTATATCTAACCATGAGAAACACTTTATTCCTTTGCAGCTCCTTCTGATATGCTCCTCTCAATATTAAATCATCCCATTCCTCCCTTGGAACACAGAGAAAACTTCCTGCTAAAATGCAGAGGAACTGATATTCCTACTTTGGAAGAGAGGCAAAGACATGTGAAAACAGGTACAAAACCTGGAGCCATGTCTATGTCTGAGTACAGCTTTATCTTTTTAATTACACAATAAAAGAGTCTGATAAACCACTAGAGCTATTAACTAAATCATATGAAACGGAACCTCTCAAGTCATCGGAGGTACTAGATTAAAACCAAAAGCAGTGCCCCTGAAGCTGCCTGGTAACTTTATAATCAACGATTTGAGAGCCACAAATTATCAAATGTTATCTGTCGCCATTAAATATTTTGCACTGAAATAGTCTGTAAGCATAAAATCATTTTGATCATGGAA
This sequence comes from Lepilemur ruficaudatus, assembly GCA_963574885.1. Taxonomy (NCBI): domain Eukaryota; kingdom Metazoa; phylum Chordata; class Mammalia; order Primates; family Lepilemuridae; genus Lepilemur; species Lepilemur ruficaudatus. Next base: position 19,947 of record CAUYRT010107148.1, read on the forward strand.
GGATGCATGAGTATAAAATAGAGGAATTATTATCACATTACTGATTCTACTTACAACAGACCTGCTGCCTAAAAAGCCAGGATATCTACCCAGTTTTATGTGATTTGGAGAATTAACTTTATACTCTGCATGGATCACGTCAAATACAGTCTCCAAGTTCAATAACAAATAACTAACACTCAGACTCCAGAATAGTAAGACACATATAAAGAGATTTCCTAATGATAAAAACTGAGGAAAAAATGAATATTCCAACATTTAAAAGCTGTCATAGCACTACCTAATCTGAAATAAGATGAGCCAATATAAGTGTTTACTGTCATCAAATAAGTGATTACTGTCATCCATCTTATAGTATACTTGATGTTAAAAAAATTTTTCAACGTATACATTGTCCACTGTAAAGTACACTATTAGCCTGCAATTTTTGTGCCATCCCAGCTATCCAGCCAATGTGTATTTTTATTTCATCTAATAGTTAAAGAAACAAAAAGCACTATAATCCTTGTACTACAAATATAAACTCTGAAATTAATTTAGCTTCTTCCAGTACTTGCAATAAAGATGCTCAAATGAAGTTTATTCACAATTCGGTTTGAGCATATCAAGTAGTGCCAGAATCATTCATGGTGGGTTTAGTAACTTCATTATTTGTTTTATTTAACTAAGAGACTTATCTAGCAATAAATGGTTCTGAGATTACAAGAAATATATCATAAAGAAAATTTTCCATGAAATATTTTTAGTTCACTTAAGTTCCAAAAGGTTGCTAATTTGACTAGGTTGTCAGGTATGTATTTTTTAATTAAGCAATGTATGACTTTTATTTTTTCACACTGTTTAACATGGCAGTAATTTCTTGGGGGAGAATTGGTATACTTTTTTCCTCTATTTTTAAAAATCAAGCTCTTTAATATCCTACTACATTGAAAAGAAGTGTCATTTGTGAATTTTCTTGTTTTATTTTTAAATTAAATATTGTTAGCTTAACACATTAGGATGAATCCTGCTTAATTACCTTCAATGTAGAATATAAGGTATGTGATTTTCTTTAAAAATTACATGACAATCTACACACATACGTGCATGCCCATAGCTTTCAGGGTCTTCTCTGCACACACATGCCTAGGGCTAAGTAACTGTAATACATAAAACAGCAGCATATCAATGTGTCACGTATACATCAATGAATCCTCATAAGAAAAAGTAGTAAACAAACAGGTCTTGCAAAAGAGCAGACAATCCCAACCTTGTTTCTAAGGTTAAGCTTGATTTGAGAACAACTCACTGATGAAAAAAGGAGAGAGAAAAGAAGAGGGAGAGGAGAACAAGAGATAGGACAGAGAGAAAGGGAGAGGGGAGGAGAAAGAGAAGGAGGGAGGGAGGAAAGAAAAGAGGAAAAAAAGGGAAGAAGAAAGAAACAGAGAAATGAAGGAAGAAAAAAGGAAAACACCCTAGTGACATATTGTTTAGGATGACGGCTACATCACGTTTCACCCAGTTCCTAGGCAATCTGAAGGACTTTCAGGAGTGAGTAAAAGGTTAGACTGAGGTGTCATGAGGTCATAGATTTTTCTAATCTATAAAGGATCTTAGAAATCATACTTCATTTGACAGGCAGATATCAAGGCACAGGGAGGTGAAGCAGCTTGTTAAAGGTTGCACAGCAATTTAAAGTAGGTTAGCTCAAAGCTCCTACTATTACTGGAGATAACTTATGGACTGTACACTTTGATAATGCATAGTCAAGGCTTGCTAACACTTAAGATTATCCAAAATTATTAGGGATATTAAATTCATTGTTTTTCATTCAACCACATTCACCTTTCAACTTACCGTGGAGACAGATTACAGAGCTTCATTCCTTGCCTCACGTTGGCTGACCCTACCTGTTAAGGGCCGAAGTGCAATTTGCGTGCAAAGGGGACCTGCTTGCAAATGTTGCTGAGGATGTTATAAAGTTCCCTTTGTGTTTAACCCAGTAGCTCTGGGGACAGAGAAAACCGTTTGCCCAGGGCCCCAAACACAGAATTTCAGGAGGCTTTAGTCTCTGCTGAAATGTCCCTATTCACGGCATTCTTTCCACTTTGCTCAACCCCAGCACTTCCTAGGAGCTGAGAGGGTACAGTACTCAGGGTAGCACAGGAATTGTTTACAAGGTTGTTAGGTGGATTTGCATGCATGTAAACGCATACAGAGATACACCATCTTTACGTATACAATGCAGGACTTTTCCTTTATTCTCTCTTAATGTACTTTAAATTTATTTTGAAGACAAATCAAATCATCATGGCTTTAAAAGTACCTCTTATAAGGTATATGTAACATCCATCTGGCTTTCCCATCCCATCTGTCAAGAGACCATACCCTAAACTATCCCTTGGAGGGTTCAATCCCCTTTTCTACAGATGAAGCACAACTAGGGAGACAGTGTCCCAATTTTATAAAATAACCAAAACATTTCTAAAGTAATAGGCGCACACTATAAATCTTGCAGATACCTCTCTGAGCTTTGTGGTGACTAGCTACAAAGATGTTTTAACATCATAAGAGATGAGTTGAAATTTCTAAATGTTTGCATGGAGAATAAAAGGCAAACTTAACTACATCAGGAAAATACTCCTCTACAGGAGGCAAAAGTTCCTGCAAAAAATAAATAAAGGGATTCAAGAACCTGGCAAAAATAAACTAGAATTCAAAAGAACACAGTATTTACTAAATTAGGTAGAAACAAATCAAACATTTGCTTAAAAAATAATTAGACCTTAGCTAACCCTATTTCTGTTCTTGTCTTCATCTGAAAACAAGATCACATCTTGGGCAAGATCATGCACTTGCACTAGTCAGAAAAACACCAACAATTATTTTAAAATACAGGTAAGGAAACTCGGAGACCATCACGTACAAAAGTCAGCGTAGTTTTGGAAGAAGGCATGAGGCCATTCTTTAGGGTAAATATAAGCATCAAAATCACCTGCTGCTCTTTCAGATTTCAGGATCAGACCCTCTCACACACTTACTTTTCTTTCAGAGAACACACCTCTCGGCAAGAACAGCCCTAGAGGTACCACAGCTGTTCCCTTTCACTTCATTTCATCAGATGTTACACATTCTTTACTGATTCGTGATCTTTCCCCCTCCAAATCTCAAGCTCTGAAAATGCCTGTGCTCGTGGAGACAACCATCTATTTTGAGTCTTCCCTGTCTTGCCTCATTCCTCTCAACCAAATCTAATGAGAACATCCTCTGTCCTCACCAGTGAGATGCTTCCATACTTCACAGTCTGTGGTTTTTCTCTGCCTTGAGACTCACTGCCTATTCAGGGAAATTATATTTCCACTCTGGAAATTATGGGATCTTCAGGCTCCATGGTCCCAAGCTCCGTGGGGGGACTTCAATCCTCCCTTTCAGGTCAGCATGATTTTAAGCTCACTTTGGTGCACATCAACGCTGGTCATTGGCTCAAGTGGTTCAAGCCACATCTATTCAAATTCTGTTTTTACAACAGCTCAATTTTTCTACTTTCAATCCAAGAAGAAAAGCGTGATTTATATTTAGGTTAGGGAAACCCAGACAGAACCATCCACAAATCCCTTTCCACAAGATAGCAATCTTTATTTTCACTAAGGCATTGATCATTTCAAAGACACCATGCAAACATTATTAACAATATTAAATTCTAATAGCATTTTTATGATCAATTCATCTTACGTGAATAACAAATATTAATTTGATAGATGGCATTGAGGGACACATAAAAGATAAATAAACCGGATTTGAAGTGGGGTGTTTTTTTTTTTTTTTGCTTTTTTTATTCACATCACTTCTTAGAAAGTCATGCATTCAAAGTGCTAATGGACTAAACATAGATTTTTATTTTTAAATGCTGTCCCTTTAAATAAAAAAGATATACAGTTATATTTGCAAATATTTCTAATAGTCATCCCCCCTGCCGGCAAAGTTTCTAAACAGCATACAACTGGAAAACAAGAGAAACTTTTTTATTTCTGTATTTCTCAGTGGTAGCAGAGAGCAGCAAAATAAACTATCTTAAATTCTGGAAATACTGACACATGCTTCTTTTACACAGACGTGCACGTAAGATGATCTCTCCTCACATATATATTCGTGTTACTTACATTTTTCTTGCAACAGCCATAGGTACAGAAGAAGATAAATATATCCTCTCATCACCCTGGGCACCACAGATAATGCAACCATGCTCCCAAATTAAAAACAAAGCCAGTAATTTTTAACTTCTATAAAAGCCTTCAGAAAGACCCCTTGTTTCCTTGTATGAATCAATTATGTAAGAGATCTGACAGAAACAGCAAGCTCCAAACAGATTATACTCTATCACACCAGCTTGATTCAACAAAGAGCAATGGAACAGAAAATCAAATGCAGCTGGCAAAGTCACATTCGCATGGAGCTGTAAGGAGGCAGAGGGGGAAAAACCTGGTACTTACAGACTGTAAAGTAAAATGTCCCAGTTTCGCTTTACATGTTACAGCAAATCAAACAGAGATTTCAGCTCTCAGCAAGTCCCTGCTTCCACTACACTGATCATCCACGCAGAACAGGCCCTTACGGATTGCTTAGGCAGCTGGGAGAAAATGGGACCATATTCTCAGCTGGGACTAGAGACTGCTCTCCGCTGCACGCTGCATGGCTCTCCGCCAGCATTAATCAAGGAGGACCCAGCTTCCTGGCTGTGTTCCCCAAAGGATCAACATAATTAGCACATGAATCAAAGACGCACACTGGGAGAATCACACACATCTCTAACTGGCTCTCCTCACGTGGAACCTGATTAGGAAATGAAGTTGGTTCTCCGATCAAATGTGTTCAACCTTTCATAAATACACAGAGACTCACACAGCTGTTCATAGGTTTCAGGGGAGGGGTGGAGATTAAGGCTTCTTTCCCAATGGGCAATTTATGTAATTCCTCAACTACAGCATATAATTACGCTGGTTGTTTGGTACATACGGTGGGTTTGCCCTGTGATTTGGTTTGTCTGTTAGGGTTTCTCAGCATCTCCCAGGAAGGTTATAGGCAGCAGCATCATTTTTTCCTCTGGATTTTATGTGATGTGCATGTGTATAATCTTTTCAGACTGATTCATTGGGGAGATTAGCTGGACTAAAGCTGGTCTCCATGGGGGCATTTTATATCCCCCTAGAATGTGCTTCTTCACTGACTACTACTAGAAGTCCAAGGCATTAAACGCAGAGGGTTTGGCTCGGTACTCAGGACATCTAATATTCTACAAGGAGCTGGTGATGTGGATTCTGCTTGCATAACTGAAAGAATACTCTGCTCCATCTGCATGGTGTTGCAGGCAGGAGTTACAAATTAGTAGCCTGTGGACATGCTTGGTTTGGCAAGAGAGAGATTTTAGAATTTGAATGTGAACGTTTTTAAACAGAACATGTTTTCTGCACTTTATCAAAACGTTGCCACACTTACTTTTGCCCAGATATGCTACCTGCTGGCCCCCGAAGACATTCGTTTATGTAAATTTGACCTTAGTTAGGCAAGTCTGGGTTATGGATATAAAACATTCCATTTCAGAAAAAGGGAGACTCAGCTCCTGTGTCACTCATTAAAAGGCTACGATTAAATACAGTTAGATAGAAGGTGTAAGTTCTGATGTTCGATAGCAGAGTAGCGTGACTATGGTTAACAACAATGTATTTTATATTTCGAAATAGCTAGAATGGAGGACTTGAGATGTTCCCAACCAAAACAAATGATAAATACTCGAGGTGATAGGCATCCCACATACCCTGACTTGACCATTAGACAGTCTATGCATGTAACAAAATATAACATGTACCTGATAAATATACAAATATTTGTATCAATAAAAAAGTCTATGAATAAGGCTCCCATGTGATTATTTAAAGTTCCACTACACGTAAACAGCTAATAGATAAAGAACCTGTGTAATAAAGAAGGGAGAACACTGAGAAAGTCAGAAATACGAATTCTAACCTTCATCTTGCTACAAAAAACAATGCTGCAAGATCTAACCACATCTTGCTGTGGTCTACAATACGACACTTCACCTTTCTGAGTCTTGGTTTTCTGGTCTGTGCAATAACAGCCTTGGTCTGGATCTCTGAGGACCCTTGTACAAGACATTCTATTAGCAGCCCTCCATTAGAAGGGTGCTTACACCTCATAATAGCAACTTGAGTAATGGGGGTGAAACAAAGTTATGCTTTGTTGACTGGCCCGAATTTGAGGGTGAAGGGTTCTTTGTTACCTTTGGGGGCTTCATGATCGATTGGCCACTAAGCAGCTGTTTTAGAGAACTGGGAGCATCACGTTCAGTAAGTGCAAATAAAATCTAAATGTGTAGAAAAAAGAAGAAAGGTTGGGCATAAAACGATTTTATCTATAATTGCACACAAACTCTGTCTACCTGGGAGTAAAACGTCTGGAGGAAGAGCCAAAAGTCCACGGAGAATGTTTTGTCTTCACGGTGCCAATCACCAGAGCTCTGGAATTTTGTGGGGAAAGAGTATGTCATCTTTCACTTGGATCACTGCATCTTACTTTCCAAATGTAGAGCAAGGTGGGGCTTCCCTTCACATGGTCAGGTATGCCATATTTTGTGGAAAAATGTATGTCGTTGAGATCAAGATCACCCAAACTGTCTTAGTGTTTTGATACTGGTCTTAGAGAATGAAAAAGGAAACGGAGCAACAATTTCAGGATGCCTTACTCAATAACTAGAAATGTGGCTCTCCCAAAGGATGTGTGATCCGGTAAAAGATAAATGCTATCAAATCCTTCTGTGCCCATTTATCAACTCAGTTATTCTAAACCAGATATATGGCCCCAAGCAGATTTATTATCAATAGTTAGTAGTAACAATATGCAAAGTGAGGAATAAAAAAATGGTGCAATTATACTTTTCAAAAAAAATTTACTAAACTTTTGAGTAATTCTGTGATGGGTCAACATGTTTTTGTAAGTATCTTCAATCCAATTTCCATATGGTAACCTGTTTCTTTTTTTCTTTGGATATTGTCATACTTTGTAAAATGACTAGCACAGATTTCATGTTTGCTATTTTTATCTGGCTCAGTATTATTGAGACTTCAACACATCTACTTCACACAGCTCATGTGAGGTGCTGACAAAAATAGGTTAATTAAATAGCAATTGTGTATCTCAGTCATATTAGCAAACGTATTGCTGAAGCAAATAAAAAGAGGAGCAAATTAAAATACTAAAGTGTTTATTCAGTGGTACAGTTGAAATAAATAGTTTAATTGGTTTTAAGTTCTTTCAATCCCTGTTTGCCTGGTAATTACTTTGATTAATCTTTGATTATAGTATGTGATAGATTCACTTTAACATCATGTGATTTGCACTTGTTTCTAATGGTAGGTGATAATTACTACCTAACAATTTCTAACTTCCAACAATTCATCATACATTTCTCCCCTGAGACGTATCATTTAAAATATGAAGTAGTTCACAATAAAACTTTAAATCTGGAAAATGTCTGGGTTTTTCGTTTGTTTAAAGTCATAGCCAACATTAAAGTTAAAACAAATACAGCAAACAGAAGGGAAAAAGAGAACATGATTAGTAACTGCAAACAAAAGAAATTGTCTTCTCAAAGAAAGGAGAACCTGATCTACTAATATTATCCCAGAATGTATTTCAGAAGGCAAAATATATACAGAGATTGTTTTAGATTTTGCATTGAAATTGCAAGAAACTGCATTTTTTTTTGACTGTGAGGAGTCTGCATTTTTAACAACACTCTTGTCAGGGCTAATAAGAACCTGGGGAATGGGGCTACTGAGGTCTCTTTCTGGCCACAATACAAGATTCATCAAGTTAAGTACAGCTCCAAGCCTCAGCAAATCTAGGGGCAAAATGAAAGTTATGGCAACAATTTCCCAACAGGTTGAAGCTTAATCAATATTTTTAAATGCTTTGGAATCTTCAGCAATAAGTCACCAGATGTGCATACAATTGCTTATTGCTTCCTCTAGAAAGTGTTCATATTTTCCTATTCTTTGCATCTCTCACTAGAAGTCAGAGTCAAAAGCTGAGACAACTGTGACATGTCTCCAGCTGGGAACAAAATTTCAAAAGAAGGGACGGTTCAGAAATTGCTGCCCAAGGCACCCACTGGAATGCCAATCTATGCAATAGCAACTGGACTTTCTTTTCCAACCAGAAGCAGCGGAGCCAGTAATAAAGTAACCAAGAAGTAAACCAAAAGTATTATACACACGAGAAAGTGTGTGGCCATATTCATTTTCCAAGAGGTAATCAGATTCTAACAACAATCACCAACATAGACCAGGGTCACAAAATTAAAAGTCTATGGAGAAAATAGCCCATTAAAAAAATTATGTCAAAATGACATAAAATTGACCTGTGAACTAAAGAGTGCAATATGTCTTAATATTTATCTACTGCTAACCCCTCAGAAATTTGTCATCACTATTAGCAAAAAATGTCTATTAATTTGAGGGGTGTGCATGGGGCGGGGTGGGGAGAGAGAGAAATAGAACAAATTGTTTTCGAATCATTTTATGAGTGATACTTCTTATTTACTTTTTGGGGTAGAACTGACTTGTTCTTATTATAATGCCTAAATAACACAAGCCAATTTTCTTATCATCCAAGAGGGGAGCAAAAATACTTCTCCTCAGCTGATTCTGATTTTTCTTCCAACAAAAACAGAAAGTTTTGAAAGATTAAGTTTCAGTTATTACAACTGGAAGGGGAGGGCTGCTAAACATCCTACATTGCACAGGACAGCCCCACAACAAAGAATTATCAACACTGCGACATTTAAGAAACCCTGGCCCAAGGGAAGCCTGATGGGGTTCTTATAGTTAGAATCCCTAAGAACTGACTGCTGAGATTCAAAACCAACCAAGTATAAATAGTCTTGCTCTAGATATAGCTGCAGTAGCTATATTACACTGCTTTGCCTTGGAAGTTATTTTAGACTTTTCAGCATGCTTTCACAAAAATTACCATATTCAGCACAACAAGCTAGTTCAAAAGCCAAGAAAGTCCTCTAATTCTATCAATGCAAATAAACATGAGCCTTAGAACAAATGATTAGTGGCATGATCACTAAGTAAAAAAAGTCAAGTCAGAACACATAGCCAATATGGTCCTCTGCTCACCAGAAATCTGCTTCTCACAAAATCAAACAGCACCATGAAAAATTAATCTCAATCCAGCCTCTCTTGCCCTCACCTCCCACCACCTCCTACCATCACAATGAACATAACTCCCAGATAAATTGAGCTCCACATAATTCCATATGTCTAATTTTTTTTTCTATCTCCATGATTGTTCCTAAATAGATGGCCAGAGTTTTACGTGTTCCTCTATAAGGATTCTGATCGCACTCCTGAAATACTTAAATTTTAACACAGAGTTGGGATTTAATGCAAACACATTCAATTCATGGACTTTCACCAGGAAATCAGTTGTTAGACCACTTTTGTTTACTTACTCATTCAACAAATATTTATTGAGCACCTACTAAATTCATGTCAATTTAAATTATTGGAGAAAGAAATTGAATCTCTCAGCATCTGCTTCCCTTCCAGACTTTATGCATTTATATTGTATCCCCTACATCATCCTGTCTGGCTCAGAAAAACTTTACTGCATTTCTCATCATCCACTAAGGTCATTATTATTTATAATCTGCTTTTTCACTAATGTGGTGCTCCATGGACTCTTCGGCTCTGGTACTGAGCTCTTTTGTCGGCTCCAGGGAGTGCAGGCGCTAGGTAGATGGCAGGGGCTTTTCATTTTATTCTTTGGCATTCCTTCCATCAACTACAAAAAGCCTTGTTCAGGCTTTTACAGGAGGGGAGTCACAGACAACCTTTGTTTCTTAAAGGGAAACTGTCTCCCCTTAGACACGCTGCAGATGGAACAAAATGAGAAAGGAGGTGCCCAAATGAGGAAAAACTGGCAGAAACAAAGCTAAACCTAAAACATTCTATATTTGTTAAGACGACCATAGTGTTACCTTAGAAAAAAAGTGTCCTGTTTCGAATGGGCAAAATCTGTCGTTACGTATAATTTATGGAGTGAAAGTAGGAATAAGATGCCTGCTTTTCCTCCTACATGCTTTGAGAAAATGGGTAAATGTTTTTTCCCCAGCTGATTCCCAGATACAGAGGAAAGGCTTAATTTTAGAATACACGTAAGTCAGAGTTCAAGACAGAGTTCAAGTGTCTCTTTAAGCAGAAATTTTAAAAGCTCTATTCAGAGACACCCTCTGCCTAAATTCATACCTTTCTACTCTCTTTTATCTATATGATGTAACAACGTTGAAAGCAAATGTCAACTATAGGAAAATCAACCTTTAATTCTAGTAATCTGAACTTCATCTAACGTATGTGACATAGCCACATAATCATGTGCGACTTTAAAGTATACATCCACCCTTAGGCTAAGTGATATATTTACCTAGGTTTGCAAATTTAAAATAGCCAGCTATAAAATAAAGCAAATGTACTAACCTTGAAATTGTTGGGCAGGATTGATCTAAAATAACATATACAATATACTAACTTTGGATAAGACTATAGACCATTCAATTTCAACTTGACCATCAATTTTTTGTTTTGCTTGTTGAAAAATTTCGAACTTACAAAAAAGTTGACAGAATGGTGCAATGAATACCCCTATGCTTTTGGCATTTGACCTAGAACCAATGGACTCTCTCTCCCCATTGGAGCTTCCCTCCTTCCTTCTCTCTCTGTAATACTCAATTTTTAAGTCCTTCAAGAGGAAGTAGCAGATATCATGACACTTTCTACGGAAATAATCTCCTAAGAATACACCAAATAATGTTTTCCCAAGAAATAACAACATTCATCTACATAACCATGACACCATGTACCAATGCAAGCAATTCAACAGTGTTACAAAACTATCATTTACTGTGTAGTCTACACTCAAATTTTCCCAATTCATCCAATAATGTCCTTTGTAACTAGGTGGGTTTTCGTTTTTCTTTTCTTCCTGTTTCTCTGACCCTGGATCCAATCAAGGACCAGACAGTGTTTTTTTGTGGCATGCTTTCCTTTCATAGAAACAGTCCCCCCATCTTTTATTGTCTTTTATGACATCGACATTATTAAATAGCCTAGGCTCATTGTTTTACAGAGTGTCACTTGATTTGAATTATTCTAATTGGTTCTTTATGATTAATTCAAAATTTTTGTCAAGAAACTATGTAGAGGTGACATGGCATCTTTAGCGTATTACACTAGGAGGCAGGTATTGTTAGTCTGTCCTATTGATAACATTAAGTTCGATCCTCAGATTTCTCTGTTACAAATGTACAGGTACCATTTTACTTTTTCAACTAGACAGTGATGTTTGGCAGATACTTTGAAGTCATACAAAGATAATTTTCTCTAGTAGACTTTCACCGAGTAGTTTTGGCATATGTTGAGGATGCTTGATTGAATCAATTTATATAATGATAGTTACAAAATACCTAGATATTCTTAAATCTCAATAATCTGTATAATCAATTCATCTCTCAATTTCTTTTTTTAAGTATCTCAATTCACTCACTCAAATCTCTCACGCGACATGAGAGTGGTAGCAATGAATGCATTCAGGAAATATTAGCTTTCTGAAGTTTTCTCAGAAACAGAGGCCGACGACAACTAATCAAGCTATTCACGAGAGTTATAAGATACAGAAAATATGAAGATAGGAGAAAAATACAAACTTTCTTTCTTTCTGAAGAGAAGAGGGAAACTGCCAAGATAAACCTGGAAAGCAGTCTACTTATTAATGTCTTAAATTGAACAATGAGACATCCTTCTTTGTATCTACTAATGCTAAAAATACTATACTTTTCAGATTAGGGTCACTTTCAACTTCTGCAGAATGCATTCTATATTAAGGAAGCAGAGTTCCTTCCAGGCGTTTTTACTTGTACCATTTATTGATCTCTAAACTATTCTATTTTGTTGTAGCATTTTTCACCTGCAAATAAATAAAAAATGAAAAGCCCTAGTTGAAATCCATTCTCCACACTGATATCAGAGTGCCCATTTCAAAATAGAAATCTAAACACATCAGCCTCTTTTTTCAAATCTTTCAGTGGATCCCTATCAACTATCTACCTGGTAAAGCCAAACACTACCCGTTCTTATAAAGGTCCCCTCTCAATGAACTCCCTTGCTCACTGATTTGCACTTTATATTTCTTTGTCAACCAGAATTTGTTCCTCTTCCTTAAAAAAACCATGCTATTTTTCCCCTCCATGCAATTATATTCTCTCTTTTGCCTGTAATGCTTCCTCATCCCTATCCCCTTTATCAAGAAAATCCTTCCAATATTTTAGAGGTAGCTCCAACTATCAACGTTAAGAGTGAAAATTCTGGAGTCAGACAGCCTGGTATATGATATTCTCCAGTTACTAACTGTATGAGCTTGAACAAGTTACTTAACTTCTTTGTGCCTGACTTTCTACAAAATGCGGATAATGATAGTGCTTATCTTATGGATGATAGGGGCACTGGATGAGTTAAATCATGTAAAGCTCTTAAAAATGCCTGGCACACTAAGCACTCAATGAATGATAGCTATAATAAAGATGAAGATGATTCTTTCTCAACCTTTTATTATAAAATTTTTAAACATAGAGAAAAGTTGAAAGACTTGCTCAGTGAAAAACCATGTACCTCCTATTTAGATTCTACAATTAATATTTTACTACATCTTCTTTGTCACATAAGTATCCATCATGCATCCCTCTGTCTTATCCATCCATCAACACAGTAAGTATTTTCAGATGAAGCATTCCTGAACCCATTCTCTCTCCTCCCCCTTAAATAAGTCTCAGTCTCCAGACAATTCAACTATGTCTCCTTTGAGTTTATATGACACTCAGGCACACTGCATTGTAATTATCCGTTTAGGTACCTGTTTCTTCTTTTAGACTTTGACCTCCTGAAGGCAGATATCAGTCTCATTTAGTTGTGCAAACTTAGCATCCAGCTCAGTGACATAGCTCAATAAATGTCTCAAGAATTAATGAATTCTATTTTGTAGCAAAGAGTGATAGTTTGATCTCTTCATTTCCCCTTTGGATACCCATGGTTTCCCTCTCTTGCCTGATTGCTCTGGCTAAAACTTCCAGCACTATGTTGAATAGAGGCAGTGACAGTGGGCAACCTTGTCTGGTTCCAGTTCTGTACAGGAATGCTTTCAGTTTTTCCCCATTCAGTATGATGTTGGCTGTGGGTTTGTCATATACGGCTTTTATCATTTTGAGGTATATTCCATCTATACGTATTTTTTAAGAGTCAGCATGAAAGAGTGGTGAATTTTGTCAAATACTTTTTCTGCATCTATTGAGAGGATCATATGTTCTTTGTTTTTGCTTCTATTTATGTGGTGAATCACATTTATAGATTTGTGTATGTTGAACCATCCTTGCTTCTCTGAGATGAAGCCCACTTGGTCATGGTAGGTTATTTTTTGATACAAAGCTGAATTCAATTTGCTAGGATTTTATTGAGAATTTTTGTATCCATATTCATAAGGGATATAGGTATTTTTTTGTTGTTGTTGAGTCTTTTCCTGGCTTTGGTATTAAGGTGATATTGGCTTTGCAGAATGAGTTGGGGAGGATGCCTTCCTTCCTGATATTATTAACTAATTTCTGCAGTATAGGTAGCAGTATGTCTCCTGATTGCTTCTGAACTTTGTTGAGAAAGAAGGGCATTGTTGTTAAGCCCCCTAAAATCCCAAAACAGTTTTTTTCCTAAAATATCTAAGAATGTCCAATATCCCGCTAAAAATGAGATGAGCTAATAAACAACAGCCAAGTAGAATTAAACTAATATTGTCTATTAGCATGTCAGATGTCACCAAGAATAAATGGCTTTCCTACTGGTAGAATTTCACAGCACCAATATATTTCTGAATGACATGACTAATTTCAGTTTGTGGAAGGAAACATTCAATTAACTTTCCTTTTTTATAGCTACTACACAGAAAGTATAGTATACTGACAACTAATATCCCCCAGGTAGAAAATGGTTTATATCTTCTTAAGTCTAACTATTCTGAGCAAGCCCACATATAAATCTAACTTCTATTGTCATCTGGATAGTTAGGGACAAAAGACAAATGGCAAGACCTGCATTTCAGCCAGGTACTGTAGATCACCATCTGCTGTTTCTCTGAGCCATATTCCAGGGGCTGAACCCTGGATCCAGTTTTTAGTCTTCCTATTAAATTACTTTGAGGTTTAAGTTTGCAATGTTTTAGACCAAACCAGATCTACACAAAAAATGTAGTGTATATACTACTAAAATAAGCAAATGTTTTGAGGAATAATCATCCAATCAACATTTACTGAATTAGTCATATGTGCAGGTGGCTGGGATTTAAGACAGATCTAGAAGTGACACTTGCTTTCAAGGTACTTGAAATCTCTAGAGAAGTTTAAAACATATAGGTAAGTATTTTTAGACAGTATTTACTAAAATACTATGGAAATTTAGAAAAGAAAAAGATTATTTCCTGCTTGGCACTTTGAAAAATATTAATAGCTCAAATAAAAGAGAAGTTCATTTCTGAGTCACAGGAAAAAAATCCTAATTAGCAATTTGGGCTGGTATAGCTGTTCTGTAGTCATCAATTAAAACCTAAGGCTTCTTTTATCTTTTTCCTTCACTGTTGTAGAATGGCATTGCATCTTTAAGATCACCACTTGCTCCAAGAGAGCTACTAGAGTCTCCAGCCAGGCAGCAAAAAGGAGGAAGAAGAATAGAAATACAAGATAGCACAAGTCCCAGCTCAGTCATCTACCTTTAAGGAGAATTCCCATAAGTTCTTAAAAAATTTTTCTGGTTACTGGACAAAATTTAGTCACATGACCATATTAGTTGTGAATGCACTAGCAATTATAGTGTTTTATCTGGGCACATGGATGCCCTAAATAAAATTGATATTCTGTTATTAAAGAACAAAGAAGAATGGATATTTGTTGGCAACTAGCAGTTCCTTCCAAAATCAATATTCAACACTAAATATTCAAGCCAACAATAAAACTATATCAGTGGACAAGGATTCTGAAGATGGGATTTCTAGTTGATGAGAAGACACCAGCTAGATGTGTGTGGTTTGGTTCTTCTAACCTGTAAAATCCAGGAGTCTAGATATGAGAATGCCTCCCAGATATCCTCCTGCTCCAAGGATATCTTTCCAAGAAAGCTTTCTTAAAGAAGCTAAGATGTTACCTCACCACTTTATGTTCTGAGGAATGGCATTTTCTGATATGTAAACTATTCCAATGTCTAGAATAATCTAGTTTAGATTCTGCAAGGATATTAGAGTAATCCCAGTGATTCAATTATTTTAGAGCAAATATTCATTTTTTTTAAAAGGAAGAGAAAAAGAAACAAAGAGGAACAAGAAAGAAGTTTTCTTGAGAGTTGAGTGTGGATAGCAACTTTATCACCTTGGTACCCATAAGAAGTAAAGCGCTCTGTACATTATTTTCTTGATAATTGGGTGAAAGGATGGAAATTCACAATTAAAATGAAACATTTATGCCTGCAATTTAAGAACTTTAAGATACTAACAGTAAAATGTGCAGTTGCTTATAAGTACTACCATTTATGCAAGTAAAATATTCAATCAATAAAAACAGTTTTTAATGTCCCCAGGATAATCAATTTTTTATGTTCGCAGAATTAAATCTGTGTAACTATATAACCATCAAGTCTTTGTACCATCTTCCTATAAAACCTGGTAGATTAAAAAAGACTATAGACAATACTGTTTGAACTATAAACTACCCACCACACTTTACATTTGTTAATTAGGGCTCTGGCATGTGGCTCTTTCTAAACATCATCAAGAAAGACAACTAATTCAAGTTTATCTGTTTCATTCCTGTCCTTCATTTATTGCAGTTTCTTAAATGGAAGGACCCAAAATATCATAAAAAGAGATTAAATAGAAAACTAAGTAGAAAATTCAATAATGAGCCAAATAAGTAAGACTTTCCTTTTTAATTATTTCAGCAAAGAGGAAAAAGTATCTATTAAGGATAACGTGGTCATCCATGTATCAGTAAAAAAATATGGGGAAGTAGAAGGAGAAGAAATGGCTTTTCTCAGCTCTGGGATCTCCAAAACAATATACCTTCAAACAAGAGTTTGCCCTCTCATTCTGTCAACTTGAAGGTCTGAAAAAGGTGCCCAGAGTTCTCAACTGGGTGTGATATCTCATTTCTTCAGATTGCTACTGCAGATTTGAGATAAGCCTCCGAGACCAAGCTCAGCAACCTGGTCCACTATCCGAACCTAAAATCTCTCTGAAATTTGATACATATTTTGAAGGTAGGGCTCACAAATGCTATAAAACAGGTGCTATAATAAAAGAATGCAAAGTAAGCATATGAGCCACTTCTCACATCAGACTCAAATAGTATTTAATAAGTACCTATTGTGTATAATGTACTATGCTAGGAACCTGGAAGGCAACATTTCCTGCCGACAGGGACATTTCAATCCAGTTATTACTGGATAACTTAGAAGGGTGCATAGATATTTGTGAAAATCAATCAAAATCAAAACAACATGATATAGACTAAAATTGCTACATTTTCTGAGTCACAGGGAAGTAAAACAGTATCGAAGATGTAGACAATCCTTGTCTGAAAAGTTTACAGTATAGATTCACGAGACAAAATAAAAACTCATTAAATGACTTACAAATAATCACAGGACACCAGTGGAAAGCCCCAGAGTACAATAAAAGCATGGCAGGCAGTCTGCTCTGTGATGGAAGATCCACATTCTCACTCTTCAGGAAAAGAGTGAATTTCCAGTTGCATCAGAGAATTTGAATTATGGGAATATAGATGCCTTTAGAGCCATTTCTACCATACTGAATATCAGAAGCCACAAATGCTGAACTAC
Source organism: Lepilemur ruficaudatus (assembly GCA_963574885.1). NCBI lineage: Eukaryota > Metazoa > Chordata > Mammalia > Primates > Lepilemuridae > Lepilemur > Lepilemur ruficaudatus. The sequence continues at coordinate 36,929 of CAUYRT010107148.1, forward strand.
AATTAAAGAGTGGAACAACACATGAAAAGATAGGTTTAAACAGGATGGTTTAAACTAAATAATACGAAGTTTGAAAATGACTTTTATAATCTGTGAGGGTCTATAAAGTTTTTGAGAACAACATTTCTTTTATGAGACACAGCAACAGTATCTGTGCTGGTTTTAGCCCAGTGGTTTACTGTGAAAGTGCTTACACATTCAGAAACTTTTTAAAAATAGTACAATAATCACCAATATACCCACCATTTGAGATTCAATTGAAGTGATTAACATTTTACCACACATGTATTTTATTTTTTTGTTTTCATGTCATTTTTTGTTTGAGACAGAGTCTCACTTTGTTGCCCGGGCTAGAGTGCCGTGGCAGTAGCCTAGCTCACAGCAACCACAAACTCCTGGGCTCAAGTGATCCTTCTGCCTCAGCCTCCCAAGTAGCTGGGACTACAGGCATGCGCCACCATGCCCGGCTAATTTTTTTTTCTATATATATTTGGTTGGCCAATTAATTTCTTTCTATTATTAGTAGAGACGGGGTCTCGCTCTTGCTCAGGCTGGTTTC
>CAUYRT010107149.1:0-43538 GCA_963574885.1 Lepilemur ruficaudatus
TGGGAGGCTGAGGCAGGAGGATTGCTTGAGCTCAGGAGTTAAGACCAGCCTGAGAAAGAGCAAGACTCCATCTCTACTAAAAACAGAAAAATTAGCCTGGCATGGTGGCAAGTGCCTATAGTCCCAGCCACTTGGGAGGCCGAGGCAGGAGGATCACTTGAGCCCAGGAGTTTGCAGTTGCTGTGAGCTAGGCTGACACCACCGCACTCTAGCCGGGGCAACAGAGTGAGACTCTGCCTCAAAAAAAAAAAAAAAAAAAAGAAAGAAAAAGAAACAGTGTCTTTGATGCCAGGGCAGTAGGAATTCAGTGAGAGCAGGATACACAAACACAATTGTGCTGCCTAGATTTTTTTTTTCTATAGCACAATTTTATTGAAATCTTTCTACTTCAAATTCTGGAAACTAAATAAATAAAGATAGTCTGGACAAGAGAGTTCATCTAAAAAGAATTTTGTCCAAAGCAGTTATGATCCCAAATAAAACTTTCATCTTCTTGAAATTCCTCAGAGAATACTGTATACTGAGGGAAAGTATTTTCTTAAAATGTCCTCATTAATTCATTTTCTCAACAAATATTTACTGAGGGCACACTGTTTGCTAAGCCCTGAAATAAGCACCGGGTGACAGCGCAAGGGGATGAGACCGAGTCCTTGTTCTTGCAGAATTTAGAGTCTGGTGAGGGACCAGCTGCTAAACGAGCACAAAACAAACAATGGGAAAAGTGCTAAAATATGAAATAGCAGTTAATTGATAAAGGCCGGGTGTTGATATACAGAATAACAGTGGAACCTGTGTAGACGGGGTGGTCTGGGATGGCTTCAGAGACTTAGTGCCGTATTAGCTGAGTCCCAAAGTGTGTGAAGAAACCAGCCACATAAAGGAGCATTCGGGGCAGAGGAAAAGGCCTGCATGGGGGGGGGGGGGGCGAAAAAAACTGAGAAAGAGAAAGAACACCTTTAGTATTCCATTGTATGCATATACCATATGTTGTTAATCCACTCATGGATTGACGGGCACTTGGGTTGTTTCCACATCCTTGCTAGAGTGAATTGTGCTGCCATGAAGTGGTGATCTACCACCTCTTATATTTTCTTGGATAGAACTGGAGCCCATCCTCCAAAGTGAGGTAGCGCAAGAATGGAAGAATAGGTATCACATGTACTCACTATCAAATTGGCACTGACTGATCAACACTAAGGTGCTCACACAGTTGTAATATTCTTTGGGGGTGGGGAAAAAAAACACCTTTGGGGTTGCCACCTGCAAAGTGAGGGAAGGGCCCCGGGGGAGAGTCTGGAAGAGCGAGCAGGGGCTGCCCACCTTGCACAGGCAGCGAGCATTTCATTTGAAATGCAGTAGCGAGCTAGCTAAAGTTTTTCTTCAGGGACTGACATAATCCATTGTATATTTTTAAAGATGTGTAAAGAACGAGAGAAAAATCTCTGAGATCTGGGGCTAGGCAAAGAGTTCTTAGACGTGCAACCAAGTCCCTAAAAGAAAAAGATTGATAAATTGGACTTCATCAAAATGAAAACTTCTCTTCTGTCAAAGTCCCTGGTAAGAGGATGAAAACACAAGCTGCAGAAGGGGGAATATTTGCAGATCACCTATTTGACAAAGGACGGGTATCTAAAATATATAAAGAACTCTCAAAATGCAGCAGTAAAAAAAAAATCCAATTAGAAAATGAGCAAAAGACATGAAATGACATTTTGCTGAAGTGGGTGTGCAAATGCCAAATAAGCACATAAAGATGTTCGAAATCATTAATGATCGGGAAGTTCAAACGAAAACCACAGTGAGACATCACTGTGCATCGATCAGGATGTCTCAAGTGAAAATAGTGACACCACCACAGGCTGGCAAGAAGAGTGTAGAGAAACTGGATCACTCCTACGTGGATGGTACCATGTAACACGGTTTATACACAACGTGGACTACTGCTCAGCAATGAAAAGGAATCACTATTGATACACGAAAATTTTGAATGACTCTCCAGGGAATTTTGCTGAGTAAAAAAAGCCAGTCCACAAAGGGTACATAAGATATGGTTCCATTTATAGAATATTCTTGAAATGGAACAGTTTTAGAAAGAAAGAGGAGATTAGTGGCTGGTGTAGTTAGGAAGGGAGGTGGTGTGGTTACAAAAGGACAGCCAAAAGGATCCTTGTGGGCCAGGCTTGGTGACTCACGCCTGTAATCCTAGCCCTCTGGGAGGCTGAGGTGGGTGGATCGCTCAAAGTCAGGAGTTCGAAACCAGCCTGAGCAAGAGTGAGACTCCGTCTCTACTAAAAATAGACAAAAATTAATCATCCAACTAAAAATATATAGAAAAAATTAGCCGGGCATGGTGGCACATGCCTGTAGTCCCAGCTACCCGGGAGGCTGAGGCAGAAGGATTGCTTGAGCCCAGGAGTGTGAGGTTGCTGTGAGCTAGGCTGACGCCATGGCACTCTAGCCCGGGCAACAGAGTGAGACTCTGTCTCAAAAAAAAAAAAAAGTTTCCTTGTGGTGATAGAACTCTGCTGTATGTTGACTGTGGGGGCAAATACACATAAAATAAAATTGCGTAGAACTACATGTACATACACACACAAATGAGTACAGATAAAACTGGGACATCTGATAAGGTGGGTGGATTGTATCGATGTCCATACCTGGTTGTGATAATATACTATAATTTTGCAAGACGTTACCATTGGGCAAAACTGGGATCTTTCTGGATTATTTCCTACAACTGAATGTGAATCTACAATTATCTCAAAAATTCCAATTAAAAAAAATCTCTGAAGAGAATGGATGGGGTTGAGGGCAGGGGAAGTGAGAGTGGAAGCCAGGAGGCCCACGGGGAGGTGGCTGCGATGGAGATATCACTTGCTGACCCAGACCACGGGGGCTGCAGAGAGAGGAAGAGAGCTGGGTTTGCCTCTCGAATCTAGACCTTTGACATTTGAAAGGAATTTTCCCAGACAGCTTCCCAAATCTGTAAATTTGTAAGAACCATGATAACTTATAACGATATCATTATCAATGACATATAATTAAAAATTCATTGAACTCCTTACTCCTTTTGGTCACAGTTATATAAAAATGAGAACAAAGTCAAAGTATGAGTGGATTCTGGGCTCTTTTTCTTTTTCTGAGACAGAGTCTCACTCTGTTGCCTGGGCTAGAGTGCCGTGGCATCAGCCTAGCTCACAGCAACCTCAAACTCCTGGGCTCAATCGATCCTCCTGCCTCAGCCTCCTGAGTAGCTGGGACTACAGGCATGCGCCACCATGCCTGGCTAATTTTTTCCATATATTTTTAGTTGGCCAATTTCTTTCTTTCTATTTTTAGTAGAGATGGGGTCTCACTCTTGCTCAGGATGGTTTCGAACTCCTGACCTTGAGCGATCCACCTGCCTTGGCCTCCCAGAGTGCTAGGATTACAGGCATGAGCCACTGTGCCCAGCCGATTCTGGGCTCTTGTTATAAATGGAATCTGGTACCAGGCCTCACTACTGGCCCCACCCTCACCAACTCAATAACCTGTAATCCCAGAGCTGTGGCCACACCTTCTTCATCTTTTCCTTGACTAACGAGCGGGGTGAGCAGGATGGCTGGCAAGCTTGATTCTCATCACCCCGAGAACCCTGGCAATGTACCATCACACACACAGCACACCCCTCTCATCTGCACATCTCCTTCCCTCCCCCTGCCTGAGATCAAATCCTTCAGAATGACGCACTTTCCACACAGACCTAAGAGGCACTCACTAGAAACCTCCCTGGGTACCAGGGGCCCACTGGGCTGTTGTTTCCATGTGGATGAGACAGTTTTTTTCTCTGGGTGAGATCATATTATTTCCCCCCAGAAAGGTGTTCAGAGCCACAAATAATAATTTAAGAACTAAATAAGGCCCTAGTCCCAAAAGATGGGAGATAATTCAAAGAAAGTACAATTCTAAAGCAAATGTGAAAAATAAATAAACGACAATAATATAAGAAAGATATAACATTTACCTATATTAAAAATACTAAGAATAGAGCAACCAGGGAGGAGGAGGAAGATGGAGAAGAGAATAAACCAACTTAATGAGTACTATGAACACTATTTGGGTGACGGATACACCTGTAGCCAGGACTCAAGCACTACAAAAATGATCCATGTAACCTAAAACCTTTGTACCCCCTTAGTATTTTGAAATTTAAAAAAAAACAGTCACAAAAGACCACACACACACACACACACACACACACATACACACACACAAATAATAAGAATGAAGAGAACTAAGCTGTGTAGCTGTGAGACTCTGCAGATCAGATTGTCACCCTTTTCACATCAGTATTTCCCAATGACTTGAATTTTCAGGGAAGCACTAGCCATGTGGCCCTTTGGGACTGACATTGTGGCTTTCAGACATCAGGCCAGAGGGAAGTGTTCCTGCTGAAATGCAAAGGACAGCTCAACTCCTAGAGGGTCCAAGTGGCCTCCTCCCAGTGTCCTCTCTGCCTACATTCCAAAGTGATCAGGCAGAGCTACATCAGCTACAGGATAACTAAGGCCTTATGAAATCAGGAGGAAAGTTTCACAGGCATCCAAAAATCGATTTCAACAGGCTGACAGCTAACAACTTACAGTTTGGGGAGCTTTGCAACTGAAAAGAAAGTTCAAAATGAGTCGAGTATCCAGATTCAGAGTGGGATGGAAGACCACAAGTGAGATGAAGTGGGAGGGGGTGGAGCTACTGGGAAGGAGAAGCCTGGGCGGGGCGGGGACAACTAAAGCTAAAAAAAAAAAAAAAGTAAATAAATGAAACACAAAATCATATTGGGCACCTGAAAATACAAGAGAAAGTTCTAAAAGAAAAAAAAAAAAACCACATAATTGTTTCATGATAATTTACCATTTTGTCTACCTTCTGTACCTCTTGAAAAATGTACTTTTTAAAAGATTTGCCTTGTAGCATGTATGTGGGTGAAGATACACAATCTTTTCACTGTTTAGGTACTTTGCTTACGTGACCTCCTTCCCCACTCCTCCTCCCTCCTCTCCCCCACCTTCTTTGGTTCTTTTGTCCACATGAAAAAAATGTCACCTACAGTTGGTTCTTCACATTCACAGGTTCAACCAACCAGGATCAAAAATACAGTATTCGCGGGGTGCAGAACCCGTGGATATGGAGAAGGATTGTGGGGTTTTGCAGGGCTGACTAGAGGATTTGAGTATCCACCTGAATTTTGGCATCCACAGAGGGATGGGTAGGGGGGACTCATGGTATCAATCTCCCATGGATACCAAGCGATGACTGTAAATATCACTTACATTTCCAAACATTCGGTAAGAAAAGATTTTTTTTTTTTTTGAGACAGAGTTTCACTTTGTTACCCTGGCTAGAGTGCTGTGGCGTCAGCCTAGCTCACAGCAACCTCACACTCCTGGGCTCAAACAATCCTCCTGCCTCAGCCTCCCTAGTAGCTGGGACTACAGGCATGCGCCACCGTGCCCGGCTAATTTTTTCCATATATTTTTGGTTGTCCAATTAATTTCTTTCTATTTTTAGTAGAAATGGGGGTCTCACTCTTGCTCAGGCTGGTTTCAAACTCCTGACCTTGAGCGATCCACCTGCCTTGGCCTCCCAGAGTGCTAGGATTACAGGCGTGAGCCACTGTGTCCAGCCCATTAGGTAGGGTTTTTAAGTAGCCTTATTTTTTTAACTCCAAGCTCACACTCCCTTTCTTTGCAAAGTCCTTCGAAGAGACAGTCCGCATCATCCCCTCTGTGCTCCACTTCTCCGTTAGACGGTAAATATCTGCTTCTTCACATGCCCCCCTCACGTGAAGAAAGGGGCCTTTTTCCCCCTTTGTATTTCTAAGATTAGTGCAGGACTCATAACAGGGCTTAATAAAAATATGCTGAATAAAACAGAAACCAAACAAAAAAGTACCCAGTAGAATTGATATTAAGTCATCACAGTCATTAGCTGTTCTGGCCACATGATTTGCAAGATCTATGATGAGGTTCCAGAAGAAGATGGCATCACTGGTCTCACTCACGATTTTATCATCATTATCGTGCCTGTTTTTAGAAAATATTGTGGGATCATCCTTAGCTAGAGTGGCAGTGCCGAGCCTCTCTATGACGGGGGGATGATGACCTCAGTCTGTCTACAGCTCAGTTCCAAGAAAGTTCTGGCCAGACTGATGGGGAATCCTGCAGCCAAGGTCATTCATTAAAGGCAGCCTGCGCTACTGCCCCGTGGGACAGGAACGCACCCGGGAGTCCTGGGGAACAGCGGCCGGGCTGTCGGTCAGTCACGCTGTCTGCAGTGGGTCTGAGCAGGGCATTGTCACAGCTCATCTGTGGAGTTTTGTAATCTTTCATTTTTAGGTTTTCTATTTGGTTCTTTATCAGATCTGCAAGTTTTTGTTTCCGTTCTAGTTATTCTAGTTGATTTTGCTCTCTCGTGTCTTGCTCATTTGTGTGGATGTTGTCATTGGGCATTCTTAGCATTCCCACTTAAAAATATTTCTCAGCCTATTCTAATGGCTTTTATTTCATCTGAAGTGTATTTGGATTGTTCATATTGTCGGCTTTGTTTATTTCATTTATCCGAAAAAATTTTCACTGAAAATATTTCTTCAATAAATATATTTAACCCCAAAATATTAGGTCTTAGCATTTTCTTCATATCTTTAGACTTTTTATTTGCAGGCAATTCTAAAGTGGAATAATTCTTTGTCTCTCTCCTTTCTTCCATCTCTCCCTGTACTTTGCTCGCTCTGTCTAGGTCAGCTCTGGCCAATAAGGCTTTCTGCAGCGATGGAAGTGTTTTGCATATGCACCGTCCCGTGCAGTAGCCACTAGCCACATGTGGCCATGGAGTACTTGGAATGTAGCTAGTGACATTGAGAAATTGAATTTTTAGTTTTGTTTAATTTTAGTGAAAGTAAATTTAAATTTAACTGGCTACATGTGGCTAGTGGCTACTGTACAGGTTGGTACAGTAGCAGTATATATCAACAGTAATTGCCTGCTCTAACTCCCTGGGTTCCCTAACCCAGAACCAGGTCTTACATGGGCAGCTGGAAGAGGTGATATTCTAGTTCTTGTCATTGGATGAGTGTACAGCATGGCTCAATTCCTAGTCTCTGGGCTGTGTCTGTGACCTCTGTCTTTCTAGGTATATACTTTAATATAAACGATGTCCCCAGGTTACAGATTTTGTCAGCCTCCTTTCAGGAACAGTGGAGCCCCATTCCAGCCTCTGGCTTCAAGCTGCGGATCTCACAGTCTTCCACTGCCCTCGATGGGGCATCTCTCTTCCCCGTCACCCTCCTGGCCTGGCCGGCTTCCTGCCAGACCCACAGCACGTCAGGTCACTTCATTCATTGTGTTTCTCCTCTTTCTGGCCCATAGATGTTTCAATCTTGTCTGGAGCACAGCCACGTCTTTGCAGTTTTTCCTTTTCATATCTTAACACTGCTCAGTACTGGAATTCAGAAAGCTAGACAGAATCTAGGAAGAGCTAAGAAATGGGAGAGAGTTGCTATATTTTTGAACAGGATGATGGTGATATGTTAACAGGTAGACAGGGTCATAAGAAATTAAAGTGCCAAAATTTTTTTAAGAAACAGTTTGGAATTTGATTCTTTTGTTGTATTTGTACTATTAAAATACGATTGCTGTGGGAAAAAGTGAGGAGGCCACTGCTAAGGTCCCCCTGGGTCTGGCCCTCAGCCTTACAGAGCTAACAGACTCTCAGAGCTGATGCTAACCCAAATTCAAAGCTTCACCACCATGCCAACAAAGCTTAAGCTTCAGGCCACTCCTTTGCACTGGTCCCTTCCAACACCCTAGGAGCAATTTCATATTTGCCAGTGAGTATTGTTTTTCTTTAAGATAGCCTCCCAAATTGTAAAAAAATTTCCAGGCTGAACAGATCTTCAATGTACTCATGTAAGGGACTGATGGTTGAATCAGAATGCAGATTTCCCCTGGTGGAGGTAATTGTTTAGAGAGCACCTCACCTATCAGTGGGTATCAAGGGGCTAAGAAGTTGAATTAATCTTCAGAAGGCTGCTTAGAGAGCCAAGAGAGATGAGATGGTCTTGGTTAGCTTTAGGTTAGACCACGTAAATTTCAAAACCATTTCATCCAACTTCAGAGTGTGTCTACAGTTCCTGTGTGTGACCAATTCGGTACGAATGGCATCTCTTCCCAAGAGAATATTTGATTAACTCTGCCCAAAATCTTACTGACTGGCTTTTTCTTCCTTTAAGATTCCATTACTCCCCACCTGGCAGTTCTTAATTAACATAACTCTTTCTTTGTTAGGATCTAATATAATCGATTAAGAAACAGCTTTCAAGACTCAACCCTAGCTGCCCTTTGATGAAACCTGTTCCCTAATGCTCTCAAAGTCATATTCACAGGTCATCTCTTGGGGGGGGGGTTAATCCTGTCACCCCCTCTACAGATTCACTGCTCCTAGTTTAGCTGTCTGAAGAGCATCTTGCTTCCAGTCATGGGGTCACCTCACTGTCATCCCCATGCATCGGCTATACTTAGTAGCAATGTGTCATTAAAGTCTTGAAACACTAAGCACAATGTGAAGTTAATAATAGTTATATAATTAAACATTGGGAAAAATCTCATAGAAAGCAGACATGTAGAATCCTTCTCCCTTTATTGGGGAAAGCTAGAAAGTCTCAAATCTAGAAGAGGCACTTTAAGTTATATTATACACACAGCAAAAGCAGAAATATCACAAATAAGAAGAGCAGGAGAACTATTTTATACTTCCTTAAAGGACTACTTCAAGTGATATGGATTAACTGTGTTGTTGACAACCACTGCTATAAATCCAAGACATGTATAGCAGAGAATGTAAATAGTTAACAGTAGATGATTTGTCTTCAAAGAGCTTAAATCTAGCTCAAACTTACAAATGCAATATGATTCTGAACAGCTATTTTGAAAATTATCAATAATTGTAAACAATTACTAGCGATAAGCCAAAAAGGTAAAGTCTGAAAGAAGTAAGGAAAATATTAATAAAAGCAACAGTGATGGCAGCCATTTACCGAAGGCCTGCCATGAGATACTCACTAGGGTGGGACTGTCAGTGTAGATGAAGAAATGGAGGTTTGAAGAGGAAATATCCAAGATCACATGACTCGTAAAAAGGAAAGTTATGATTTGAACCATGACTCCACCCAGGCTGGGCAAGAACTGAGGGGAAGCAATCTAGAGGTAACGAAGGGAACAAAGGCGTTAGGGATGGCCAGGCTCGTTTAGCTGGAGTGTGGTGGCAAGGAAACAGTGGGGTACGTTAGCAGCTGAGAGGAGGGGAGTCCCAGTAAGCTCAGTCCTTTGGAGCTGATGTGATACACACAAGAATCAACCAGGCCAGTTGTCCTCTTGTCAAATGGCTTTTTGCAGACCTGGAATCTACAGTCCCAGTGGGAAATGGAATGGTCTTTGCAACCAGTAGCAGCATTAAAAAAGAGCCTACATTGATGGCTATTTACCATCATCTGGGAGGCTGCCTAGACCCACAGCAAACAAAGATATAAGCAAGATAGTAAAGTTTGGTATTAATGCTATGAACCTAGTTTGGATAAAGGGTTGTGTATACAGGAATGTTGGTCAGACAATGCACCTTTGAGCCACCCCTGTTCACACAAATAGCAAATACTAATGAATCTCAGTAACTTTTTATGACGAAGTTCAACGTATGTATGTATTTCAACATTGCATGAAACTAACAAAGGTGTCTAATACTGTTTCCTCTTGTCAAACTAGCTATAAAGAATGTGCCCTTGAAGAGTATCAAAAAGAATATAAACTTAATACAAAGTCGCAGATTTCATAGGAAAGTTTCCAGTTAGAAGGAAATATTATTTGGAAACATTTTGAAGGACTTAGAGCATGGCGGCATTACAAGGCAATGTTTTCACTTCAAAATACAAACACACAGTTTGAAAACTGTTGACTTCGCTAGAATATTTGTTAGTGGAGGTTGTGCTGTCGAAGAGTTATCCTGGGGTATCTGAAATTCCTACAGTTTCCAGACAATTCAGATGCCCCTGCAACATATGGCCTGAAAGAAAGTGCCTTTTTTGTCTCTCTTTTTCAGTTTTCCAAACCCACTTGGTTTACTGGGATGCCTTCCTAAAAGCAGAACACCCTCAGATGTATGATACTGGGTGTCCCCATACTCAGAGCACAGCAGGAAATGTCATGGTTATTAAAATCATGAGTGAATCAACAGGATTTCTTCACTTTTTATTGAAAGCAGGATTTGATATACCATATGGCTAAAGAAGCTTAAGCTTCAGGCTCCCCTCCCAGCCCCTCCTAGTCACACTGTCCCCTTGAAGATCCTACCAGGGGTCCCAGCAATGTTCTCTAAGGTCATATATTTTTCAAGACCGAGGTAGGAGGATGAAGGGAGGAGAGAAAGAGAGAGAGACGGTTTTGAATTCTATTTTTTAAAAAGCCCCCCAACCCCAATATTATATAAACTTCAGTCTCCAAACCCTAAGTCCCCTTGATTGAATGCCTTCCCTGTAACGCAAATGACATTACATGCTGAAGACAGAAAAATGAACAAGACACACTCCCTCTTGGGGAGAGGCTTGGTGTAGAAGAGACACAAGAAAAAACAATTACAATGTGATTTGTAATTTGGTTGCGGATTGTGCAATAGAAGCAGAGGATCAAGGGTTGCTCGTTTGTTCTTGTTAATGTATTTATTTAAATGTTTATTGCATTTATTTTACTGAATGATGGGTGCCCATTAAATAAGTTCAATGATACAGAAACACAGAAACAGTTAATAATCTCTGTAGAAATTCTTGTTACCCTCCAGGCCCAGAGAAATGCCACTAACGAACATCATGATGCTCTTTATCCCCAGCCTCTTTTAGTTGCGTATGACACTTTGTAACACTTAAATGATGCTTAAAGTGACATAGGAACTCGGCATCTTTCAGGAGAACTGAAAGCATCAAAGGTATTCAGGTCATGGCAAGTAATCCATAAGGTTTACACGCGAGAACATTAGGAAATAGGAATGGAAAAACAGGGCAGGAGCATGGGGCCTGGACTTCCAGGTCAAGGACGGTCGGCTCTGTGCCAGGCAGGGTTTTAGCGGGGTATTCACATAAACAAGTACTGCTCTAGAATGGCAAGTGTACACGGAGCTGGAGGAGGTACAGTGGAGACTGGAGAGCTGGAAGGACGGTTAGGAATGAGAGCAGCAATGGATTGGAAAGTGATGAGACTCATGGGGGAGAGTCAGAACTTCATGGCTGATTTGGATGTGATTCTGGGAGGAATTAGAAGGAGCCTCCCATTACTCTGTGGTTAGGTGGAGAATGAAGAGTGGCAAAAATTAATGGGGACTCAAGAGGAAGACTGGCTTGGGGAGGAAGATGGTAAATTTGGGTTTGGTTTCGTTGCCTGTGAGATGCTAGGAGGTCATGGAAGTGGAAACGTCTAATTGCTTGCTACTCGAAGTGTGGTCCACAGAACAGCAGCACTGGATCACCTCGGAGGGTATTAAAAATGCAAAGCTCCGAGCCGCAGTCTTGCCGAATCAAATCTGCATCATAAATCTGCACCGGTTAAACCCTGGTCTCTGACTTAGCGCCAAACTGCTGAGGAAATCACCAAACTTCCTATACTCTTGTGGTTAAAGTTTCCAGGATTTAGGGTTTGTTCTGTAGATGTGGTTAGCGCAAAGGAGCTGCAGAAAAAATAGATTTGTAAAGTTTGTGTGGGAACCTTTTGAAAGTTCCGCCTACAAAGTCTACCCGAGCCAAAGGACACCTGTGGGCCATGCAGACAGCTGTGTTACAGCCTGACCCGTCTGCCTGATGCATCCATCAGTCGGTTGCATCACACGGTTTTCTCTGTATTTAAGAGCAGTGAAAATAACATCAGAGAGAAAATTACTCACGGAAGTTTTAATGAACTTGTCAAATTGTAAGAATTTGCATTAGGTAAGAAGTGAGAATTTAGGTATAATACCAAAATTATAAAATTCAAAACTCTTCGTGTTTCTAAATGCTGATGTTTCTATATTAATCGCGTAAGTCAGTTCCTCGAATTCACCACAAGACAGACACCTTCATACATGAAGTCATTTCCTAATCTCATAAAGAAAAAAATCATAACAATGACATTTTCTAATACGCAGTTTATATAGATGCATTGAGAATCTCTTCTTTTGTTCTTCAGTTTCTCCATTAGCAACTAGAAGAGTGTTCGTATAATAATGCAGTACTACCTTTAATACACTTGCAATACGATTTTACATTTCAGCTGAATGCATTGTGAATTGGTTTTTAGGTAATTTGACGCTAAACTAAGTGGAGTGATGCGTAAGCAGAATGCATAACCAGCAAAGACCATATCCCAGTATGCTATTATTACAATCATACATGCTCACACTGGTGACTACTGTGGGGATACCTTATTACTCAATTCTTCTGAGCACCTACCGTGTGCCAGGAATTTGGGTAGGTACTTTACACGTATAAACTCTTTATAAATACCTTAAAAGCTCAATTTCACAGATTTCTTGGATGTTCAAATTTAGCCGAAATCCTCAACAAGAGGGAAAACCTCAGAAGTGACCTTCATTTGCGGAACATTCAAAAGGAATATGTTTGCTAACGGAATGGGTTTTCAAAGAGTCTGTGAATGAAATGTTGCTATTCTATGAACTGCTTAAATCAGAATCAGAATTATTAACATGAGTTGCATGAAATTACCATTTTTATAGGTCAAATTGGTCAAGTATTAGTCAAATATTCTCCATTTCATCTGGTTCAGCCTCTACTGTAATCAGGCAATGTATTATGAGTCAACCTATGCTGTAACTAGACGATAAAGTAGAAAGCAAGCAAAGCGTGTATATATAAGATTTTTTCTTTCATGTGGCTGTTTTTAAAAGTAGAATCATCTCTCTGATGCTGTTGCCTCACAGGCTTTCTTTTTTTTTTTTTTTTTTGAGAAAAAGTCACACTCTAATGCCTGGGCTAGAGTGCCGTGGCGTCAGCCTAGCTCACAGCAACCTCAAACGCCTGGGCTGAAGTGATCCTTCTGCCTCAGCCTCCCGAGTAGCTGGGACCACAGGCATGCGCCACCATGCCTGGCTAATTTTTTCTATATATATTTAGTTGGCCAATTAATTTGTTTCTATTATTAGTAAAGACGGGGTCTCGCTCTTGCTCAGGCTGGTTTCGAACTCCCGACTTTGAGCTATTCGGCTGCCTCGGCCTCCCAGAGTGCTAGGATTACAGGTGTGAGCCACCGCGCCCAGTCTGGTTCAAAACATTTTGATAGATTCTGCTATCAAAGCATGGTCTTATTGAGCAGCAGAAGTAAGATCACTATAAACAGGAACTCAATAAGTACATATTCAACTTATTATTTACCTCAGTAAGTACTTATTTAACTTATGAGTTAACTCAATAAGCACTTAAACTGAATGTTTAAAATTAAACATTGTTGGTTGGGTGTGGTGGCTCACGCCGGTAATCCTAGCACTCTGGGAGGCCAAGGTGGGTGGATCGTTTGAGCTCAGGACTTTGAGACCAGACTGAGCAAGAGCGGGACCCCGTCTCTACCAAAAATAGAAAAAATTAGTCGGACATGGTGGCACATGCCTGTAGTCCCAGCTACTCAGGAGGCTGAGGCAGGAGAATCGCTTGAGCCCAGGAGTTTGAGGTTGCTGTGAGCTAGGCTGACGCCACGGCACTCTAGCCCGGGCAACAAAGTGAGACTCTGTCTCAAAAAATTAATTAATTAATTAAATTAAATTAAACATTGTCAAAGGGTCTCACCAATAGTGTTTCTTAACAAGTAGATATTAGTGAGAAACAACTGAGATCACTCTTACTAATCTATATTTTCGAAACAGATGTCTGAGAATAAAAAGGATGAAGACAGTGGGACAAGCACTTCAGTAAGTAAAGGTGAGAGCCATTGCATATTTAGTATTGGACTGCGAGAGAGAAGTATGTGCTGAGTGTGCAACATGAGCAATGGAGGTGAACAGTCAAGAGTGTCATAAGCTCTTTACAGCACGGATGTTTAAAAAAAAAAAGAAAGAAAAAAAATGTTGTAAGGCCTCTTCACACCAGTGAAGGCCCGTTGGGTGAGCTCGTTGCTTTTTTTTTTTTACATATATATAAATTTAATTAATTGACTATGTACATTGATACATGAGCTCATTGCTTTTTGACTCCCTAATGCAGAGGGACAGCTTAGCTGCTTCAGCAGAGCCCCTAGAAGCTATGAATTACTGGTGGGTAGAGCTCAAGCTCTCTTTGCATTCCTCAGCACTCTCCTTTCACATGGCTTGTCCTTCCTTCATTAAATTTAAAATATTTAAGCCCCCACCCCAATGCATTTTTTAAAAAGAGATATCTTGAAAGAGAACTCCACTCTCAAGGTTTTCAGAGAAGGCTTGCTATAACCCAAAAAGCAAAGAGGTACCTCGTTGGAGATACTTGCCTACCATTGTTGAGATCAGATATTAGGAAAAGAATGAGTTAAAGATCTTCGATTGCAGTTACAAATACCCAAGTATGGCACTTGTCAACCCAAAGGAAGTTTGACTTTCTACATAAAATCATTTTCATGTAACAACCTTCATTGTTAGTGCTATTACAGGCTTACGGATTCTATACAACATCTTTTTCAAGAACCTAAAAAAAGAAAAAAAAAGAACCTGAAGCAGTGGTGTGCTGGTAGATATTTAATGACTGGCTCTCAAAAATTGTGTGTTTACATATGTTTATTAAAAATTTTACTGATATAAATGATATGTATCACATGATTTATAAATAATAAAATATACAATGCTCTTTATGGTGAATTCCATACAGACAACTGATTCTCGCAAAATGCTCTCCTTGATTTTTGCCAGACCCTCGCATCCTTAGCCAACCATGGCTGCACTTGATGAACAAGTGTAGTTCCAGCATGAATGTTATTTTCCTCTAAGTTAAGGAGTAAGATCAAAGTGAAACAAGAAGATGTATGGTGGAACTTAATTTGGTTGTCAATGATGTGAGTGACTTCTTTGCTGAAATGGATAATAGTTTTAGAATACCGGAAGAATGTTTCCTCATTTTGGGTGCTAGTCACAAGGTAGTGGCTACAGGCATGGCACTGAAATGTAATCTGCATTAGCAACATGTTCTCCATCATTTTCTTAAGCCTAGGCAATCAACAAAACCATACATCAAGCCCTGATCCTCAGTATTTGCTGATTTTCGTGGTATAATACCCTTACCAAAGCTGTGGGGTTTTTTGTTTTTTTGAGACAGGATCTCAGTTGCCCAGGCTAGAGTGCAGTGGTGTCATAGCTCATTGTAACCTCAAACTCCTGGACTCAAGTGATCCTCTTACCTCAGCCTCCTGAGTAGCTGGGACTGCAGGCACCACGCCTGGCTAATTTTTTTATTTTTTGTAGAGACAGGGTCTTGCCATGTTGGTCAGGCTGAAAGCTGGTTTTAAGCTACCAACATTATATCACTGAACGTGGAGTTGGGAAGAGGTGAGCAGTTGCACACTCTTAAATAGTATTTCAAACATCCAGATACAATGGGCATAAAAAACTTCAAGAGCATACAGCATAATAAAAGGCAGCAGGATAATTAGGAAGTGATGGGTTTCAAGTATTTATTACCTTTATTTCTAGTAAATTGATTTTATTGTAAGTTTGTGTATTTTAATTTTTGATACTAGCGATGTTTAACCATCTCACAAAATTTCTGAAAATTTATTAGCTCTTGTGAGCCAATTCCAGCACATCACTAGATTAAGAAAAGATCCCCCTTCCTGCTTTCCAAATCACATTCATATACACATTTGAATCTTTAAGACTTCAAAGGAAAAAACATCCTTCTCTGGAAAACTTTAGAGATCTTTTCCTTTGATCTGATATCCAGGGTTCCACAAAGCTTCAGAAGTGATATGTCAAGCTTCTAAGCTCTCTGGTCTGTAGGAGATGGGGTGTGGTGCTGGGAAATGCAGTCAGCTGCCAGCGCTTGCAAATGACTGGAGAAAAGTAGGGGCTTGATGACTGGCCACTAAGAGTGAGCCTGCACATACACAGGCTGCAGGAAGTAATGTGAAGTTCCCGTAATCAACAACTTATATCTAACTTGTCAATTTGTTTTGTTGGTTGTTAGCAAGCAAAAATACTTCCTATAAGCGGCAAAGCAAAGATGTTGCCTGGGACACTTCACAAATGACGAAGAAACCAAAGCAGAGCCAATTCACCCCCATAACTGACTCAGAAGTGGCCTTGGTCAATGCCTATCTGGAACAGAGACGAGCCAGGCGCCAGTCTCAGTTAAACCAGGTGAATCAGAATCCACAAGACAGTGACACTACTGAGTGTGACAGTGACGAGTCTAACTCGGGAGCTTCCTCGTGGAAGGAGAGTGAAAGTGAACACCACCCGTCACCAGACTGTATGAAGAGGAGAAAAGCAGCTCAGAGGCAAAGGAATCTTGGAAATTACCAAATCAGAGAAAGGCCCTGCCTCCACTGCAAAGCCATGAGGACCAACGAATGGTTGACACGCCATTTCCTACAAACACCTCCAACGAAGGGGGAGCCTCAGGAGGAAAATCCCATACCTGATGTTAACACAAAATTCAGTAAATTTTGAATTTTATCAAGTCCTTACTGTACTTGAAGCCAAATGAAAGAGATGAATAAAACACGAAAAATCACCAGAGCTCTAGGTGAGGAGACTTTTATGATAAAGTCTTTCTGCTAACAACAAGAACATACTTGGAACCCAAGAAGTAAAATTTCAGAACATTCTTTATCCATAAAATGGCCAGCAAATTTATGTATGGCACCACTGGAACATCGAAGATCTGTATCCGCTGTGATTTTTTTTATTCGAAAGAGCACAAGACAGATATTTTATGCCTTGAGTGTATGTATTTTGTTTTTATCTGTAATACTAATAAGAAGGCTCTTTGAAAATATATTGTTTGTGTTGAGAAACTATTTAAATTTATTCATATGTTTTGATTATCTGACTGAATGAACCAGGTGAAGTTGGTTGGAATAGAATTACGCTATCCTCTGTAGGTCTATATTTTCAGGTGATGCTACCAGAACAGTATTGCTACATACATGTGTCAGCTAGGGGCTGGCGAGGAAGAGGAGCTCAAGAGCCTGGATAAGACCTAATTCCTAGAGTAGGGAGAGGAGGCAGCAGGACCCTGAAGGGCAGCTGGGTCGTGGGCTGTCCATAGTTGTTGTTCAAAGGGCATGGCAAATGTTAAAGAAAAAATTATTCTGACACTTGTTAACATAGTAAGGGAAGACTTTATTCAAGGCTATTTTAATAGAGATCAACGCTATTGCAACAGGGAATATGAATCCAGCTCAACTCCAAATACAACAGGGGCAAGTGGGAATTTATAGCCAGGGAAAAGGATGAAGGCATCTGAGGATGGAAAATTACTAAAAGCAAGATTCTTGCTAAAACTGGGCCAAAGAAAGGACAAGGCCGGGGTAGAGCCTAATTGAAAAGAGGGCTCAGGAAAGCCTGACTAAAGTTTGGTCAAAGCGAGAGTCTTTGTCAAGTTAGCCACAATCCAGGCACAATTGGGGCTGGGTTTTACAGGTAAATGGGAACACCAGCTGTGGGGAATTCAAGCAGGCCTAGGTAGATGGCTGGCCATTCTGGAGATCATTCTCTTGTTGGATGGCAGTGTTACCGAAAGTTTGGCACTTGTCCTCAAGGCCACATCAGATGAATGAGAACAAGTGGTTTGAGGAGAAGGAAAGAGGAGTTTATTAATTTGCCAGTGAGTGAGGAGGAGGGAGACTCCAGTCTGGAAAATGCCCTTGTCCTACTAATAAGGAGAAATACAGAGCTTCTAAAGGGGTGCCACTTAGCTTCAGGCAATTGCTGTTCAATTATAGTCCATCCCATTTCTGGAGAAGGCAATCTCCTGACCTACTCTGCCTAGACCTCTGTGACCTCCACCCACCTGGGAGGCCCACCTGGATCTCTAGAACCTCTGCCTGCCCAGTCTGCGCAGGGTTGAGCCATCTTCTGTAGCACAGAGAACAAAAGACATTACCCTGCCCTTGCCGACCACTGGCGTGAGACAGGGATACAGGTTTCGGTCCCCAGTAAAGAGTGGGGGATGTTTTAAAGAGACAGAAAATACTTTTGCTATGTTTTTCCCCACCTCTGGCCATTCCTTCTGCTACATATTTCCCACTGTCAATATTACCCTCCCGTAACTATGGGAGGAGGGGTGACTACTCTGTTACAGCTGGGATATAAAACAAAATCCAGATCCCAAAGGAAAGGGATAGCAAGGACAAGATAAAGCAGCAGGGATCATGATCATGGAGCTAGAGTTCAAAGACGGGCTTAAGTCTTGGGGCAGGATTTGAGTACTGTATGTGGTTAAGACAACAACCTAATATTAAGGACGGAGCCTTTCATGGGAGACAGGAAGGGGATGGGAACAGAGACCAGAGGCCTGTGACTTTGGGCCAGGGTCATTCCTGGTAAGAGCAGATGCCTTAACTGATTGCAACTAAGAGACCTGAGGGGCAATGTGGGAGCCCCAACCACTGGGACTAGGCCACTAGAGTCCAGGACATGTGGTAACGTTTCTGAGCCTGTCTGTGGAGACCTTGTCTTATTCCAATTGCCTCAGGATTAGAACAGGTCTGAAAGCACAGGTGAAAAGCAGGACCACTTGAAGATTCAGCTCAGGCACCAACCTTTCCACAAAGACTTTTCCTTACTCCTGACAACCTCCTCCCCTTGGTTTTCTCAGGCAGAGCTCACCTTCCCTCGGTTATGCTGCAGTGTACCCTGAAAAATTCTCTCTCTCAGCACCTTTAACATTTTGATGAATGTATTTGTTTACAGTTCTCTGTCTGCTGTATGTATTTATCCACCCTTAAAGTTAGAGCCCATGATTTGTCATCTTTGTGTCTCTGTAGCCTCGCACATTGCCAAACAACATGACATAAATAATGCAGTTGAGTCCACACACAAAGGGACTCGTGAATGCAAAAGTGGGAGAGAGCTGGGGAAACAGGCAGAGGAATCAGGGCAGGGGCCAGTATCCACAGCTTAGTGAATAATTCTGATATTTCCAGCTTGATAGGATCAAGATGCTTAAATTATTCTGTTTATCCAAGTAGTACCTTCCCTCACAAAACAAAACAATAACCAAATTCAAAACCTAGTAGTAAATCGCAGGGGCAGGATTTAGAACCAATTCATCTGGCTTCAGAGTTTAGGCTCTTAATTGCTATGATCTTAATCATTACGTTGTTGAAACTGCAAGGGATTTCAGTCTAGGTACAGTTGCTGGTCACACAAAGATCCAGGGATTGCCAAGGAAGAAAGGAATTTTTTAATGCAACAGACATCTTGTAGGGAGAACGGAAAATCCATCTCTACCAATAACAGAGTTCATGGGCTTTTAAAGGAGGGGCCACGTGCCTTAGGGCAGGTCGTGGTAACTAACAAGGGGCTACATGCACTGGGGACATGTTGTGGGGGATGGTGAGTGTTGGCATCAGGAAGTCTACCCAGGGGCCTTCAGGATCTCAGTTCCTTTTTCCTGCAGGAAATCCATCATCTCTGGGAAATAACTCAAATGTCTATGCAGTTAAGGGAGATGATTATATAAAAAAAGTAGGGGTCATTGAAATTTGTTTATGGGCCAGTTACAATTATCCTCTGCAGATAGAAGATACTAACTAAAAGATAAGTTGATCATCACTTCCCACACAGGCATAAGGATGTCCAAAGCAGATACAAACTAACCAGGGTCTATGGGAAAATGACCATGGCTGTTTTCCAGATTATGGAATAAGGCTCCAAATGTTTTGCTTGTAGATCTAGAATATAAACCAATGACACTATTACCCATAGAGTCATTTATATCAAAGACTGTTACTTTTCCTGGTCTAAACCATGGAGCTTGAAGAGACCAGAGTTTGGGGTAGAGCTCTGCCTATACGAAGAAGAAACCAGGGTTGAGTATGGGGGGGGGTTATAAATCTTATAAATATGAGATTAACCAAGATAATCTGTGAGAACATGAAACCAGAAACAAAAGGTGCATATAGCTGGGAAGATCTGCAAAACCAAGGACAGAACTGCACCAAATCAAAGGGACAAGGCAATGACATGGTAGGATGAAGAGCAAAGCATGGCCAGGTGCACTGGGACTGGATCAATGGGTGAGGTGAGAGATGGCTCATGAAACCAGGTCTGCAGGCACTGGTCACACTGGACATTGCTTTTATGCAGAGTCCGGTGTGGGCTCTTAGGGTGGGACCCCTGGATTGCAAAACAGTCCCCTTTCTCAGTTCTTCAGTCTCTCCTTGCTGGATGGGACAGACCAGGTCTTCTCTGTTATTTTTTGTTTGTTTGTTTTGTTTTTAGAGACAGGGTCTTGACAGCACCCAGGCTAGAGTGCAGTGGCATGATTGCTCACTGTAACCTTGAATTTCTGGCCTCAAGGTGACCTGCTGCCTCAGCATCCCAAGTAGCTGGGACTACAGGAACATGCCACCATGCCTGGCTAATTTTTAAATTTTTTAAAGAGATGATGTCTTGTTATGTTGCTCAGACTAGTCTTGAAATCCAGGGCTCAAGCAATCCTCTTGCCTTGGCCTCCCAAAGTGCTGGGATTACGGGTGTAAGCTACCTCGCCTGACCCCCTCCTCTGATTTTTATGGTTGAAGCCTGTAACCTGTTTGGGTGGGTTGCTTGAGGGGAGATGTGGGATTCTCTGGCTTGCCTCATCTCTGTGGCCCATCCATGCAGCCAAGTATCAGACTGACCTCTGTGGCAATGTCCACATACATCGAGTATCACAATTCTTATCAGGAACTGGGATGCAGGGAACTATGAGACGCAGGAAAGAGTCCAACTGAGATGGATATGGCAAAGAATGAGTGTACACATAGGAGCTATTGGGAGAGGGATTAGGGAACAGGGGAGCTGAGAACTATGGACTATAGTGTGGACAGTCTCAAAGTCTGACCTAGTATCTGCCCTCCAGGATCAGGTGAGGTGGTTTGGATGGAAGGAGAGATGAGCCAATAGGTTAAATCTAACCAATAATTACAGCAACAATAATAGCAATATTGAAAATAAGTGGCTTGGCATGGTGGCTCATGCCTGTAATTCCAGCACTTTAGAAGACTGAGGTGGAAGGATCACTTGAGCCCAGGAGTTCAAGATCAGCCTGGGCAACATAGCAAGACCCATCTCTACAAATAATTTAAAAATTAGCTGGGCATGGTGACATGCACTTATAGTCCCAGTTACTTTGGAGGCTGAGGTGGGAGGATCACTTGAGCCCAGGAGTTGGAGGCTACAGTGAGCTGTGAAAGAAAATAGGTAACATTTAGAGAGTGTTTGCTACATGCCAGACATCAAACAAATATTTTATAAAGATTGTCCTTCACAAGCCTGCAAGATAGGTATTATCTCAATTTTATAGATGATGCAAATGAGGCTTGGGGAAATTAAATAACAAGCCCCAAATCATATAACTGGTAAACGTCAGGGAGCTGGGCCTTGGGTCTCGTGTGACCACAGAGATTTTTTTTTTTCATGATAATACATAATCCACATTCTTAACGGAGAGCAATTAGATAAAAATTTGGGACACCAAATACCAAATACCAAACTGCGTCTTGAGAGACCAGAGAAGGACTGTTAAGGAGAAACAGAGCCAAGAGTGAGAAACCAAGCAGAGCTGGGAGCAGTGAGAAGAGAGCCAGAGAGGGTGCACATGCGGGGAGAGGCTTACAGCATCAGCCTGCCCCTGCATCAGGGGCTGACCTGGCCGGCTCAAGGAAAGAGTGGGGAAATGGAGACTTGACTAGAGCAGTAAGGTCCATGTATGGCCAAGAGTTTGAGAGAAGGGGAATGGGGAGGGGATCTGTTTCAGAAAGGGAAGGGGAGAGTGAGCACGCTCGTGTGAGTGGCTACCCTGCTGCATCCCTGGGAAGGAAGGGTGGTGTGCAGGCACCAAACTGAACACCATCCAGAAACCAGATAGCAGTGACAGCTCTTTCCCACTGCCACCCCTCTCTATCAGGAAGGAGTACTATCTCCCGACAGACTTACTCTGCAGGGGTCTTTTCTTTACTCTTCTCTCTCTCTCTTTCTCTCTCTCTCTCTCTCTCTCTCTCTCTCTCTCTCTCTTTTTGGTGAGACAGGATTTGCTCTGTGGCCCAGGCTGGAGTGCAGTGGAGCCGTCATATCTCACAGCAACATCCAACCACCAGGCTCAAGTGATCCTCCCGCCTCAGCCTCCTGAGTAGCTAGGATTCCGGGCACACACCACCATGCTCAGCTAATTTTAAAATTTCTTGTAGAGATGGTCTTGCTATGTTGCCCAGGCTGCTTTCAATCTCTTGGGCTCAAGTGGTTCTCCCACTTCAGCCTCCCAAAGTGCTAGGTGTGAGCTACCGCACCCAGCCAAGGAGTATTTTCAAAATGGTGAACCGTTAGTAGACTGTGAAATTAGAGTGGGCTGTGACTAGCATTTATTAAATAAATAGAATTTAACAGAGTATTGCACACGACAAGAGTAAGTATTGTTTTTGTTTAAGGGTGTGCACACTGAGTTCCAATGCAAAATGCATTTCTTACTACGCTAACATAGAAAACAAAAGTCACTGCACTAGAGTAGTTTTCTTGGCAGAGTTTCCCCTTATTATTCAGTTATACCATCAGCTTAGTGAAGGTGATAGTCACTCCATGCATTCCCAATTGTTGTGTGGTAGTAATTAGTAAATCTCACCCACATTATAGGATGGACCAACTGTCTAGATGAGTGAAAAGCGTGAATTAAATTATACTACTTTAAAAGACCTTCAGGTTTATTATTTTCAAATACAGTAAATGGAAGCAAACTAACCAACTGTTGCCTGGTACACAGGGGGTGGGTTTTGCTTGGCTGAATAGACAAGAGTAATTTATAATTGACATTTCAAAGAAGCCTAAGAAACAGCCTAGCCTTTGTTTAAATCATAATTACCCTGTTTGTATGTAAAAGAATACTTCTAAAGCTTTTCAAAACAACTGGTTCTTTTAAGTAGATAATTATTCTCCTTCCAATCTTGTTTATACTACTATTCAGAACCTCAGCGAACTCTTTTTTTCATAGATAGTACAAAGGTTAACTTCAGCCAGCCCTTCCTCAAATTATCACAAATTCCCAATTAGTGAATTCTAAACAGGGTTTCCCCGTAACAATATGCCAAAGACTCACATGATGTGTTCTTTATTGCTTTGAATAACATCTGACAAGTTTGCAAGTACCAGGCCACCTGGACATTCTCTATCTTTCGGGAACATGTGGTCAAAGGGTGGCGGGGAGGGGAGAGGAAACACAAATCAGCCACAGACATTCAAGGGGGGAAGGGAGACAAAAGGGAGAACATGCTTTTTTCTCTTTAAGTCTCTATTACATACCAGCTGCATATTAAATTATAGGCACTTTTTGGTGCAAAGAAGAGTCGCACGTAATATCTAAATTTAACAAAACTACAGACAAAAACAGAAAACTGATCTTTTTTTGTACCTAGCCTGAAAATGATTGAAGAGGCCTAGAGAAGTTGCAGAGAGAAACATACATGAGGCATTAAAACCATACTTGTCCTTTGAATAATTTCTTTCTCATTGCAGATTTCCATTGGGTGCCCAAAAGGAAATTCATGAAATACTTTTTTTTAAAAGAAAATTTTATATCAGCTTCTGGAACTATAGAAGCAGAAAAAAAAAAAAAGAAAAGAAAAAGAAAAAGAAAAGAAAAAGAAAATTTTATAATCCTGAGCAACACTGTTTTCTAGTTCTTGTCTTTTATCTCCTGAGCTTGGCTTCCTTCGCAGGCAGCTGCTCCAGCGGCCTGATTACAGGGGCCTGTTGTGTATAATTGTCCGTGTTTATTAGGGTCCTCTGTCACCATGAAGTTTCATGTGCTCAAAATCTTGATTTAGCAGTGAGAAGGCCAGGCCAGGAGCCAACTCTGCTACTCATTAGTATAAATCAAAACGGGGAAATGGGGAGATAAAAAACAGGTCCTCGTGGAAGGTTCTACAGCCAGGGTTAGTGAGACCAACCCGCAGGCCAGAGAGTTGAGGAAGAGACGAAAAGGCTTGGAGAAATGCCAGGTAGGGCCAGCGTACTTTTGTCTCTGCTCTGCTGGCACCCCGGCAGGCACAAAAAGGGTCTGTAGTAGCCTCCATGGATGGTTTTCCTTTCTTCCACTTTGTTCCGTGGCTCCCCCTCTCTTCTGTGACTTACTTAGGTCCCGATCAGATCGGTCTAAGCTTGATATGGTTGTACCCTCCTCCTGGTCAGTGAGCAGCTCAAGCATGGGCATCATAACTGGACTCTGGGGAGGGACTTTGCCGGTGGGGGCATTCTGAGAAAAGTTTCTTCAGTTTAGAAAAGACAAGCGGAGAAAAGAAACAGTCCCTTTTCCTTTGGTAAACGTCAGCAAGCAAATCTGCACACGATGACTGGAACTGTGACAGCTAGACTGTGTCCAGGAGGGCATCACTCTGAGTATGACACACTGGAAACAGAGAAGAGACTAGGTCTTGAGCTGCTCAATTAACAAATTCTGGAACCATCCTACTTTTGGATTTCTTGCTAGGCAAGATAATTCTTATCTTTTAAACATTCTAAGTTGGTATTTCTGTAGTTGAATGTTCTACGACTGAGCTATACCCCCTAGTTTTTCTGTTACTTGCAGCTGATACAGGGTCTTCGTCATCTTCCTATGCTTTATTATCTCTAGAGCAGCTTCTTTTACCTAGAAAGTGCTCTGTAACGCCTAAATTGTTAAAGAAATAGTGTAGGTATTAGATAGATGGCAAGGGATTCCAGGTTTCCTAGGGATGCAAGTGGGCCCCCGTCCTGGTGCCCCCACCCCACCTTACCCCTGTCCCCAGTGACTGTCATCCCTGGGGGAGGAGGGAACACCCTGCAAATCTGCCAATCAGAACTTAGTGTGCCAACTACAAAAGAATACAGAGGATCCTCTTGCCCATGGGCCAAGCAGCATAGGTACCATAGAGTCTGGAAAGTGTCCTAGGACAGCCAGCCTTCAGAGTGACTCATGGGAGATCCGCATGCATAATAAGACTCAGGTCACATAACTGCCAACAGTCCAATCAAAGTGGTTCCATGGCGACATCTGAGCCACGAGGGAGGTCCCAATGCAGTCACTGTAAATCAAGACTGAGATCATAACCAAGTTCTTTTTTTTTTTTTTTTGCCCTCTTTTGCAACGACAATGGGTCTGGTCGTCATCTGTGGCATATGTGTTATGCTATGTATCATGCTATGTGAACCTATATCTTGCTCTTGCCCTACAATCCTATCTTTCTCTCCTCAATAAACCTCATTTTCGTGCTTGCCTTACTTTGGTGCATCCGGTCATTCTTCAGCCATAGTGTGCCAAAAGCTGACATTTCAGACTGTGACCTGACATAGGTACTTCCTTGATGGGAGCCCGTGGGTTTGCATGTGGTGGCGATGAGGGGGGCAGCTATTGATAGCTGAGGAAACGCCTTTACAAACGTTTCAGAACTCTTTGTGTTGACTGCCTCACCCCTTTTCTTTTCCAGGAATCTCTTCTTCCCCCTGTTCTCAGGAATGCTGGTGCAGTGTGAGTTTGCCTGCTCCACTGCCTTCGCCTTGCTTGACCAGGCGTTAACTGCAGCAGGGCTCTCTTCCAATCCAAGTCCCTGCCTGAGAATTCGGAATCAGGACAGGAAAGAGACCAGTCTGTCTCTGGGTGACTACACCTAGAGCTGGTCTTCAGGGTTCACATTCCCTCCGTGTAGACTGGGAAATAGAGAAAGCAGGTTGTTCCTGAAACAAAGGAATGAATCTGGCTGGGCATGGTGGCTGCTAGCACTTTGGGAGGTCGAGGCAGGAGGATCACTTGAGCCCAAAAGTTTGAGGTTGCAGTGAGCTGTGATGAGGCTACTGCATTCTAGCCTGAATGCAGAGGGATACCCTGCCTTGGAAAAAAAAAAAAAAAGAATAACGAATCAGAGATGGGCAGAGAGATGAGAGATGGGATGGAAAGTTCTGAAGGTTTTCCAGTCCCTGGTTCCAGTTCATTCCTAAGACTCATCTGTTTACCCACTCAGAGGCACCATGACACTTCACCAGCAGATTCTTATAATAAATTCCCCTTTTTGCTTATGTTAGCTCAAGTGAGTTTCTGTTACTGGAAACCAAAAGCAATGGTGTGCTGGTAAGTGTTTAACGATCTGATTGTTAATGGCCCTGATTTTGTGGCACCTGCTGAATTCCACGTTAGAAATTCTCCCACTATGGCTTATCTCCAGCTACCCAAGTGGCATCACTGAATGTGGAGTTGGGAAGAGGTGAGTACACTGGCTTTGGTGAGCTGGTCTGAGATGGCTGCAGCACGCCACTGCCTAAGGAATACAGTACAGGACGCATGTCAAATAAAAGTTATAGGAGGCTGTTGCTTTGGACTAAGTTTCTGCACTAGGCCCCAACAGACCAGGCTAAATATCGAAATGGAGTCGTTCATGCTAACCAGGTCACCAAACCTAAACTAAGTTGTTACCTGACCTTCTGAGAAATAAGGAGAAAGAGACAACAGTGAATTTCCCAAACAGTCTAGTGAAAAATCTTCAATAGGCTTGATCATGAAGTTCTCTGTGCTTCAATCCTTACACAAAAAAGGTAGCCTAAAGTAAACTGAAGTTAACAAATCAGTTATTTTTCTATTGTTCTGTCCAAAAGTAACTAATATACTCTTTGTTCCTTGCTTCTGCTTTCTTTAGCTATCTAGAATCTCAAATAAAGCCAACTGAGATCTTTAAACCAGTGTTGTAATTTTGTCTTTTGACCCACACTCTTCAGTCTTATAGGAGGTTCAAGGACATATGCTGCTGGCTGCTAAATTAGGAATTCTGGTATACAAATCTTTTAATTAGTTTCAAATGTGCAGAGTCTCCAGGCTCAGGGAGTAGAGGAAGTAGGATTAAGCCTTTAAATCATACTGAAAAAAATCCGTTTTTGGTATAATAATGCTTTTGTGTGTCTTGGGAATAGGAGGGAAGTAGGGGATTTGGACCGAAGAAGGTGTAGAAGAAGGTGAGCCCTGCGAAGGCAAAGAGCGAAGGATCCCCTTCTCCACATGAGGAGGAGCATTCTGGGCTCCTTGGTACCCCAGGCCACCACGCCAACACCAGCAAAGGACTAACTTAGGTCACCTGGCCATCTCGTGTAAAATCTCCTGACCTGCTTCGCTTTGTCTGAAGTTCCTCTAAGGAGGGTAAATTATTACACAATCAGAGATAAGGTGTATAGTGCATATACAGTGTTGGGACTCTATTATGAATGAGGACAGGTAATCAGTCAGTACGAGTCAGTGGCTGGCAGCAGAACCTTCCCCGGTGACGAGGGGACATTGGGACAGGTAGAGGAAGATGGTGTCCCAGGCTCAAGGAGCCACTTCCAGCACGGCCACCTTTGCACACTTGGCTCCTCTGCCTGAAAAGAGAGTTGCCAAGTCTTCAAATGAATTCTTCAAAGCCCTCCTCAGATTTAAGACCAATGCGAAAGGCTGGGCTCTGTGAGCAACCTCTGACATTTTCTGTGGCTCTCCCAGGAAAGCTGGGTTCCCACAGTCCGTCCCTATTGTAGCACTGATCACATTTCTGGAGGTTTTGGCCATTATGCATCGACACTGCTAAACTCCCAGGGGTTTAGATTTTTGTTCTTGAGCTCATGAAAGAACATTTCAAATGGCTGCATTGTTTGCTTTCGGCAGCATCAATATCTGTGTGCATTGGTGTTTGTACGTCTACTTGAATATTTCATCCTTGACGTTTGTACATAATAGAAAAATAAATGTGTTGATGTTAGTGATAAGAAGAGTAAATCTTATAAACTTAGTTTGGTTGAAACAAAGCTGGAAATCATTAGACGTGCTGGGAGGGGTGCGTTTTAACATCAGTCACAGGTTTGGACTTAAGCCTGTTGACTCTATTCATTTGCGGAAAAAAACGAAAATTAAAGAACACATATAAAATGCTAAAAAATATATTCCTGAAGAGTGTATCTGAAAGGTGATGTGAACTAATTCCTCATATAAAAATTAATTCCAGATGGAACAAAATTGAGAGATAAAACAAAGACCCATAAAAGAATAGAAAAAAAGCACTAGTAAAAAGTTTTCTAATCTTATTCAAAAGTAGGGAAGACTTCTCTAAGCATAATATAAATAAAATCCAAAAGCCTTCAAGAGAAAGACTGATATTTAGACTGCATACAAATATTTAAATTCCCATAGGGAGAAAAAAAAAACTCAGCAAATAAAGTAAAAAGACAAACTGGGAAAAATTTTGGAACGTAAAATTAGGGCAAGCCCTAATTTCCCTAACATATAAAAAGCTTTTTAAAGAATTTTTAAATAAGATAAAGCCAAAAACTTAGTAGGAAAATGATCAGAATATATAAATAGGAAGTTCACAGAAGAGCAATTCCAAATGACTAATAATAAATGCATAAAAAGATATTCAACTTTACAAATAAAAATAAATAAAAAATTAAATATTTGTCTTGTTTTAGATTGGTGTAGATCCAATTTTTGATGATACCAGTATTGAGAAGATGTGGGACGCAGGCCCTTTCAATACTAAGGTTGCTAGGAAAGAAAGTTGTTATAATTTCTTTGGACAGCACTCTGGGAATACTGAAGACATTCATGCTCTGTGACCCAGCAATTCCATTATAAAGAATTTGTCCAACAACAATATCCTTTCAGATGCACAAAACAATATAGATACATACTTAAGGGTATTCACTAAAATATCGTCTGTGCTTAGGTTTCCAGGTTCCCAGAATGTGCTTTTCAAAATGACATTTTTATTGTGTTGTTTTCTGATTAGAAGCACCCATGTGCATAAGAAATCCAAATAATACAATTGTATTAAAGTAGAAAGAAAATTCCACCCCCGAAGATAATTACTACCAACAGTTTAGTGCATATTACTTCCAGACCATTTTTGTGTATAAACACTTATAATAATCAGAACTTTAATTTCCAAACTTTAGAATGAAATAGATTCAGATAAATATTTGAGATACATAATATTTCTCCTCATCCAAACTCTTGCTATTTGCTCTGTGAAACTTATGAGCTGAATACATTGGAAAAACTTAATATCCTTCACTACCTGAATCCATTACCAAAACTTTAACTCTCGCTATCTCAGCTTAGAAATAAATAGATTTGAAGAGCCAGGAGTAATTGGGAAAATATTTTTTTCGCTTACAAAATTAAATTGTAACATACACTATTCAACTACTTGCCTTTTTCTTTTTCTTTTTCTTTTTTTTAAACAGAGTCTCACTTTGTTGCCCGTGCCGTGGCGTCAGCCTAGCTCACAGCAACCTCAAACTCCTGGGTTCAAGCGATCCTTCTGCGTCAGCCTCCCAAGTAGCTGGGACTACAGGCATGCGGCACCATGCCCAGCTAATTTTCCTATATATTTTAGTTGGCCAATTAATTTCTTTCTATTTTTGGTAGAGACGGGTCTCGCTCTTGCTCAGGCTGGTTTTGAACTCCTGACCTTGAGCAATCCGCCCACCTCAGCCTCCCAGAGTGCTAGGATTACAGGCGTGAGCCACCTAGCCCAGTCGCCTTTTTCTTTATAAATATATTTTAGACATCATTCCACGTTAGTTCATAAAGATCTAGCTCATTTTTAAATTTCTGCATAGTATTCCGTTATATAGTTATATCATAACTTATTTAACTAGTTTCTTACTTACGAGCATTTATTGGTAACCTAATATTTTTAAGTTAAAAAGTAAGTTGGACAGTATGTACAATTAATCTAAAATTTTGTAAAAGAAAAAAAGAAGAAAGATAATCTGGTTAATAGCTGGTTAATATATATATATACACACATATATATGTATATATATATATATATATATATATATAAAGGAATTCTGGTGGAATATACAGCCAACTGTTAACTCTCACCAGATTGGGACAGGGTAGGGGACAAAAGTCATTTTTTTGTGTTATATTTTTCAGTAATGTTTCACTGTTTTTACTATGAGAATATTATCTTGGAAGCAGAAAAAATGAGTATAAAAATACATAAAGGTAGTGTCAAAGAACAATATACGAATTGAGTTTAAAGATCTAATTAACTTTTGCTTTGTTTTGTTCTTTTGTCTTTCTTTTTGAGACAGGGTCTCACTTTGTTGCCCTAGGCTGGAGTACAGTGGCACCATCATAGCTCACTACAGCCTAGAACTCCTGGACTCAAGTGATCCTCCTGCTTCAGCCTCCCAAGTAGCTGAGATTATAGGCATGCACCACCATGCCCAGTTAATTTTTCTTATGTTTTGTAGAGATGGAGTCTTGCTATGTTGTTCAGGCTGGTCTAGAATGCCTGGCTGAAGTTATCCTCCTGCCTCAGCGTCCCAAGTAGCTGGGAGTACAGGTGTGTCCCGCCATGCTTGGCTTTTTCTTTTTGTAGAAACAGGGTCTCACTACACTGCCCAGGCTGGTCTCAAACTGGGCAAGCAATCCTCCCACCTCAGCCTCCCCAAGTACTGGGATTATAGGCGTGAGCCACTGCGCCCAGCCTAATTGGCTTTTATTAATGATTCACGAATTGGGCAGCATCCCCTCTACAAAATAGAAAGGTGGTTTGATGAGCTGCACAGAGAAGGTTGCCTTCTTGGGCAGAAAAAGGCCAAAAAGAGCAAAAACAAGGAATGAAAAGTAGATTGGTTATTTCAAAATTACTTTCCTTATCGGGTTAAATCAGAGGGGACTTTCTTCTTATTATGCTGGCTCAGGTTAACTGGTCTTCTTTGGATAGGATGCTGAGAATCTCCTGTTTTTTGGGAAACTGGCCCATTTCTAAGTTTAGTTTGATTACGCTGCCCCTAGCATGAGTGATTCCATTCTGGTTTGGTCTGGTCTGTTGGGGCCTAGCCCAGGAGCTAAATCCAAAACAATGGCCTCCCACAAATTTTATTTAACAACAGTTTGTACACAAATGTTCTTTGTAATATACTTTGAAATAGTGAAATATTATATGCTGTAAATAAAAGATTGATTAAATAAATTATAGTATATCCACATCATGGAATACAATTCAACTCTCCCTGTTGTCGAAACCGCAAGGGGATTTTGGCCTAGGTCTAGTTGCTCATCACACAAAGATCCAATTATTGAGACAATGAAGATTCCAAGGAAGAAAGGAATTTTTTAACACAACAGATGTCCTGTCTTGTCAGAGAATGGGAGAAGCTGCCTCAAATCAGTCTCTCCGAATTAACAGAGATCATGGGCCTTTAAGAGAGGGGCCACATGCTTCGGGGCAGGTTGTGGTGTAACTAACAAGGGGCTATGTGTATTGGGGGCAGGTTGTGCGGATGGTGAGTCTTGGCATCAGGAAGTCTGTCCAGGGGCCTTCAGAATCTCAGGTTCCTTGTCTCTCAGAAAATCCACTATTTCTGGGAAACAACTCAAAAAGGTCAAGTAGTTAGTTAAGGGAGATAATTATTATAATTATTAATAAGCAGCGTGAATTACTTTTGCAATCAACATAAAAGGTTATTATTATTATTATTAGAGACAAGGTCTCACTCTGTCACCCAGGCTGGAGTGCAGTGGCATGATCATAGCTCACTGCAGCCTTGAACTCCTGGGCTCAAATGATCTTCCTGCCTCGGCCTCCCAGAGTACTAGGATTATAGGTGTGAGCCACTGCGCCCAGCTCCTAGTAACTACATTTTAAAAGATAAAAAAAATTAGGTGGATGTGGTGGCACAGGCCTGTAGTCCCAGTTACTCAGGAGGCTGAGGCAGACAGATTGCTTGAGCCCAGGAGTTTGAGGTTGCAGTGAACTATGATGACTCCACTGCACTCTAGCCCAGGTGACAGAGTGAGACTCTGTTTCAAAAAAAAAAAAAAAAAAAGCAAATAAAAGAAACAGGTGCAATTAATTTTAATAATGTATTTTATTAAGCCAATATATCCAAAATATTATCATTGTAACATGTAATGGATATAAAAATTATTAATGAGCCATTTTACATTCTAACTTTCATACTAAGTCTTTGAAGTCTGGTTTATGTTTTACACTTACAGCATACCTCAACTTGATGCTAAATTTTGAACAGTTAAAATGTTGTCCTACCAAGACAATAAAGTAAGTTTAAAAGAAAGATATTTTACCTTGCTTCAGATTTAAAATTTAAATTAAAATTAATTTAAATAAAATACAACATTTAGTTCCCTTTTCAAGTGTTCAATAGGCATGTGTGGCTGGCGGCTACGGCTGCACGGTACAGATACAGAACATTTTCACGGGGCAGCTCTGGTCTGGACATTGAGCTCTAAGGAGATAAAATCTCTTATTCATCTTCGGAGCTCTGCAGCCTAGCAGTGTCGCCACACAGTAGGAACTCCATAAATGAGGAGTCCATTCATGATCCCCGGATTGGGTCATCACGAATGGGAAACTGACGAAGAGTGAGAAGAGGGATCTTTATGACATGGCGATGGGTGGCTCTGTTCACCTGCTCCTGAGCAGGACAAATATTAATAGCTATTGTTTAATACTTTGAGGTCTTTTGAGCTTAGTGTTGCAAACAACAGATGATTTGTGGAGTCTGTTTGTTCTTCCCAACCAACAATATAAAACAGAATCTGTGCAATGGACTGTTAGACCCAAGCAAGTATAAAGGCTGTTTTTGGAAGAAGAGAGGAGCCCAGGGTAGGGTGGCACCAGCTGGACTGACACAGTGGTTGTCTGGTGATGGCAAGAGAGGGCAGCAGAGATCCTCCAGGGTGGTAAGCTCTGGGGAACCCCAAAGGATGGGCAGGCAGGAAAATGGGTTAATAGGCTAAACTCGAATCGGGAACTCATGGATCAAAAGGAAGGCCAGGCTAGAAAGCACAGCTTCAGGAGAGAAGCCAAACCAGGATGGGACCAAAGTATAAGGAAAGGCGCTGGGAATCTGTGGTTTTCCTTATCACATCAGTAGGAGATTTGGTCTTTTCCTCCTTTTTACTTAAATTACAAGCAAAGTGAAGAATTTTTTCTAACTATAATACTATTCTGCAAAAAGATGGAGAAAATTAGGTTAACTTTTTGGTGTCTTTCCTTCCAATATACCTGTCATTTTGAATGCATATTTTTTTATAAGCTGCTTTAAAAAAACAGCTTAATATTTTGCGAACATCTTTCCATGTCTTTCAAATTTCTTCTTCTTCTTCTTCTTATTATTTTGAGACAGAGTTTTCCTCTGTTGCCCAGGCTAGAGTGCCGTGGCATCATCATAGCTCGCTGCAACCTCAAATTCCTGGGCTCAGGTGATCCTCCAGCCTTAGCCTCCTGAGTATTGGGGACTACAGGTGCACACCACCACACCCAGCTAATTTTTTCTATTTTTTATAGAGACAGGGTCTCACTCTTGCTCTGGCTGGTGTTGAACTCCTGATCTCAAGCAATCCTCCTGCCTTGGCCTCCCTGAGTGCTAGAGTGCTAGGATTACAGGCATGAGCCACTGCACCCAGCCAATATGCTTTTATATACATTTATATATAATATATATAAGATTATGTATATATTATACATAATTAGAGATGGGGATCTTTCTTTGTTGCTCAGGCTATACTCAAACTCCTGGGCTCAAGGGATTCTCCCACCTCACAGCTGGGGTGGGGAGAGCAGATTGCAGGCGTGAGCAACCACGCCCTGCTCTTACACACATCATCTTTAATGATCTCCTTATCTGTGGCTGGTGTGGATTTGCTCTGCTCCATTCAACCAACTGCCAATTAGAAGACACTAGGATTTTTCTAGTTCTTCATCATTTTAAACAATATAAATGCTAAATACATCTTTGTGTATATCCATGATAATTTCCTTAGAATAAATTCCTACAAATAATTCAATAATCTCTTTCCAGCTGGAGATTTTCTCAGTGATTCTGAAAAACAAGAGTTGATTGGAGATGATGGATATGTGGTATGTGATATTGATTGTGGTGATGATTTCATCATGGGTGTACACCTACGTATGACTTCTGATAGGCACAAAAGTCCGTATCTGTAAGTTTTGGGATTTGAATTGCCAAATCCCACTCTAGGAAGGGCTGTAACAGTGCACACTCTACCTCCCGTGCTCATTTCCTCAAACCTTCACCAACTTTGGGTAATACTAAAAAAAAAAAGCAAAAAACCCCACAATAATATACCACAGAAACAAAGCTAAAAACTTTATTAATCTGATTGGTGAAAAAAATGCTCTCACTTTTTAAAATAGCATTTCTTTGATTACTAGAGATGTTGATATTTTTTCCTTTTTAAATGTTTGGTCGTATCTGTGTGTACGTGTGTGTGTGTGTGTGTGTGTCTGTAAAAGAACTGCCTATTTTTGTCATTGTCCATTTTCTACAAGGTATTTTCTTGTAGCGTTTTTTTTTCTTTTTCTTTTTTTTTTTTTTGACCTACATGTGAACAAATCCTGTAGTGTTTGTAAGTACTCTCTACATAGTAGGGATAGTAACCCTTTGTAATATATGCTACAAATATGTCCTCCTCTCCTTTGGTTGCCTTTCCATTGTTTTTGCATGTGGTTTCTCAGGAGGTTTTGTTTTTTCAAATAAACTTTCTGTTTTGGAATCATTTTAGATTTATAGAAAAGTTACCAATACGGTACGCAGAGTTCCTGTACGCCTTCACCCAGCTTCCCCAAATGTTAACGTCTTCCATAACCATGGCACACCTGTCAAAACAAAGATATCCCATAAGATTTGAAAGGTGCCTTGTTCATGTGCTCCAGAGAATCAAGAAACTCTGATATAACCTTCATCTTCCTGTGATGAAAAATTTTGTTTCGAAGTTTGGTTGACTGAAATTTGGAGCACATCCCCTATCCACTGCCCCCGACCCCAGTATGACTCTGTGTATTTCCCAGTCAGGACACTAAAATCTATTTAATCCATAACATTTTGAAACATACCATTAATAGTTTATTAATAGTGCTACAGAACTCATTTGACTACAAATAAGCATGTTTCCAAGTGCAAAGGCATTCAGAGTTTTCAGTTTGCAGTGCTTTGGAGGCTGGTAATGCTACGGGAGGATTTAATGACCCCATGTCCTACTCGCCCTGCTGCTAGGCTAGTCACCTTTCGGGGTTAAAGGCCAAAAACGAGAAGTGTGCCTAACATCATCCTTATAGGGAGCAACATGCCATTAGAGCACTTTTCTGAAGAGAACTATCATCTTTCTCTTTCTGAATTACAGCTTCTTCCCCAGGGATAGGTTGATAAAGAAGCATTTGGACTAAAATGGTCTTTTCCTAGAGCCGAGTAGAATTACCTCGGATAATTGGATGGTGCAGCGTCAGATCAGTGAACCAGAGTCTGAGGATGGAGCTCCTGGTGCCTGCTGTACCCCAGACTGTCCCTGGGGCTTTGTGTAAGCCACTTCCCCGCTCGAGGCCTCATTTCCTCATCTGCAAGCAAGGGGGCTTCAGTGATCTCTTTCCGCCTGGAGATTTTCTCAGTGATTCTCAGAAACAGAGTTGATTGGAGATGATGAATATGTGATATGTGATATTGACTGTGGTGATGATTTCATCATGGGTATATACCTATGTCAAAACTTACCAAATTGCATATTTTAGGTACATACAACAATTGCATATTTTAAATATATGAAGTTTATTATATGTCATTGCATACTTCAATATGACTGTGAAAAGAACAGATTTTACCCAGCTTCTAGAATGAGGAGGAGGTAGAAGGGATGATGCCCTACTCCTAATATATGGATCAGTTTATAGTGTCGGAGAAACAACGGTGCTTTCTGGAGTTTTCCCTACAACCTCCTACTGAGGGTTGTGCTTTCTCCTCCACCTTCTTCTATTTATTTTTTTAAATTACTATTTTCATCATCAAAACACAAAATTGCAGCAAATTTACTTTAAAGACCTCAATTGGCTTTGTCATTCTAGAATGGGGCAGCACTTCACTCCGCAAAATAGTGTTGCAATGTGCTCAGCAGCAGGGGTTGGCTTAAAGACACAGACAAGGGCTCAAGAAAGCAGAAGAAAAGGACAGTGAGTGTGTCACTTTTTTCAAAGTTGCTTTTCTAGTAAGATATGGGGACAGACAGACAGAACAATAGAAACGTAACTAACGAGTTAACATCAGGTTACTGCAGGTCACCTTTTTGTGTAAGAATTAAAACAGAGGAAACCTCATTATCAAACCTATTGAAGATGTTTAAGTCAACTGTTTGGGAAATTGGCTGTTATCTCTTTCTCCTGAATTCTCAGAAGGTCAGATGTCAACTTAGTTTGTGTTTGGTGAGGTGGAACTTTAGCATGGGTACTCCATGTTGATTTTTAGCCTGGTCTGTTGGGGCCTAGCACAGAAGCTTAGTTCAAAACAACAGCCTCCTGTAATTTTTATTTAACAAATTCATCCAGGGAATGTTCATTTTCCTCACTCAGGCATCATCCTCCAGTCCTCTGTTGCCTTTGGATGCAGGAGTGAGGTGGGGGCAAGGCCTCTCTCGGACCCCCTCTTGCAGCTCTGAGCTCAGACCTGCTATCCTTTCCAGGAGGAAGAGAGAGCCACCAAGTCCCTAACATAATGGATTCCATTCATTGGTAGTACTTCTCAGCAAAAATTCCTTTGTCAAAGGCTACCCGTAGTGGAGATGATAAAAAAATTCTTCCAGTGGAACCTCACACAGTGTGACAATTGGGTGGGGAACTGTTGTCTGGAGGGGCACATGGAGGTGTCTCTCTGCCCCTCCTTTAACACCCACTGGAAAGTACCCTTTCAACTTCTCCTTCTGTACCCATTCAGCCAACAGTTACTCTCCACAAACTCGTAATTCTGCTGCTGAAATACCTTTTTTTTTTTTGAGACAGAGTCTCACTCTGTTGCCTGGGCTAGAGTGCCGTGGCATCAGCCTAGCTCACAGCAACCTCACACTCCTGGGCTCAAGCGATCCTCCTGCCTCAGCCTCCTGAGTAGCTGGGACTACAGGTATGCACCACCATGCCCGGCTAATTTTTATATATATATATTTTTAGTTGTTCAGCTAATTTCTTTCTAGTTTTAGTAGAGAGGGGATCTTGCTCTTGCTCAGGCTGGTCTCGAACTCCTGAGCTCAAACGATCCTCCTGCCTCAGCCTCCCAGAGTGCTAGGATTAGACGTGAGCCACCGCACCCGGCCTGAAATACCTTTTGGAGGCCATTGCATATATTCCCTCTGCCATCACCTAATCGAGATGCAGCATCTTAAATCTATGTTTCTCCAGAAGGCTCCTACTTGGCTCCCTGCTTAGAGGAGCTCTGTTGGGCAAGCGTCATGCAAGCTTCTCCCTTCTCAGGGCCACCCTCATCAATCACTTACCTGCTCAGAAGCCTTCTGAGGCTCTCCATTTCATCAGGTGTAAACCCTGCTTGGATAGTGAGACACTCCCCACCCCCGGCCCCACCTTCTCATATTTTACCTTTCCCACCACTCCCAGGGTCAAGTCTCTGCTCCAGTGGGGCCAGTTTTCTCCTTAACCTGGCTGTGTGCTAGGTGTGTTCCCAGGTCTCTGCCCATTTCATGTTTTCCTACTATAACAGAGGAGAGCTCTGAAAAAGGGCAAAATGTTTTACGAATTGTCTCTTTAAAACCTCCCACCCCCTAGTACTCTGGGAGGCCGAGGCGGGAAGATTGCTCAAGGTCAGGAGTTTGAAACCAGCCTGAGCAAGAGTGAGACCCTGTCTCTACTAAAAATAGAAAGAAATTAATTGGCCAACTAAAAATATACAGAAAACATTAGCCGGGCATGGTGGCACACGCCTGTAGTCCCAGCTACTTGGGAGGCTGAGGCAGAAGGATTGCTTGAGCCCAGGAGTTTGAGGTTGCTGTAAGCTAGGCTGACGCCATGGCACCCTAGCCCAGGCACAGAGTGAGACTCTG
Organism: Lepilemur ruficaudatus; assembly: GCA_963574885.1. Taxonomy (NCBI): domain Eukaryota; kingdom Metazoa; phylum Chordata; class Mammalia; order Primates; family Lepilemuridae; genus Lepilemur; species Lepilemur ruficaudatus. The sequence goes on from CAUYRT010107149.1 coordinate 38,081, forward strand.
TCTAAAAAAACAAACAAACAAACAAACAAACAAAACACCTCCCACCCCTTTCTGGGAATTAAAACCTGCATTCCTGCCTGAGGTCAGTAATCAAAGGAGCAGAAAAATGTTCTTTGCTGTTTGTTTTCTAGCGTCTTAAACCACAGGAAATAGCTCAACAGAATTCTCTGGACAAAGGTCATGAGATCATCCTCACCAGAGATAAGGTCGACTAAAACCACCAACTATAGTTGAACAATAACCTGAAGCCACAACATGTGACCCTGATCACATAGGCCCAGGCTCAACCACTGAGCTCAACTCCCCCCATTTAGAAAGCCCTGTATTTCTACTTAAAGGCAGGATGGTGGTCTTTTGAGATGCTAGTCTGCCGCCTTCCTCATTTGCTGGCAAATTAATAAACTTCTCTTTCCTGTTCCTCAAACTGCTTGTCCTTATTCTTTATTCTCACTGATTCAGCCTCAGGGACAAGTACCAAACTTTCACTAACACTACCACCAGAAATCCAGGCTCTTCTCACATTTGCTTCAGCAAATCCTACCTGCCCAAAGACTCAGCTCAAGCTCTATCTCTTCCAGGAAGATTTTATTGATTCAACCAGTACATTTCTTTCAATGTATTGGACTATTGTTTGTTTGATAGGTGCCGGAGATATGAGGATGAATTTGGCCTCTTGGTTTTTTTCTTCTCTCCAATTCCCAAGAGAATTAAAAACCAAGTTAATCCAGAAACTTCTTAAATCAGAAACACTGTATAGATATACCTTTCTCCTTTAAGCAGGTACTTGACAAACCCAGGGATTTAAAGTGTGTGCAGACAAAAAATTTGACAGATAGAGGACAGATGAAAACTGCCTTGCAGCTTTTTGTGATTGATTCTTTCCAGGCTGAATACAATGTGTATGAATGGCTAAAATGCAACAAAATATGATTCCTAAAAAGTAACAGGTGTAATTTCTTTTTATGCAATGAAGAACAAAGTCAGATTAATGAAGATCTATGTTTATAAACAAGAAAAAAAATCACCTTTGTAAAAAAAGAAACTTTGTTTAAAAAACAAGATATGCTATCTGATCTAATCTTTAAGAAAAAAATCTAAAACATAGAAAGAAATTTGGAAGATATACTAAATGGTTTTCTTTGGGTGGAGGAATTACTGGTGATTAAATAAAATACTTCATTCCAATCCAAACTTTCTATAACAGTTAACTTCATTGTTATAATCAGAAAGAAATTTCATTTTGGGAAAAAGCACAGAAACAGGGATATCAGTTTATTGCAAATGCAGATGGATCACTTTAGAGACAGTGTGAAATTGAATATTCAAAGGCCTTCTGTTTTGTTTTGATATAGAGTGAGGACTGGAGTGGGCCACATCTACAGGGACATTCAGCAGATGTGGACTAGGTGATTGCAGTGGTTCAGGGTAAACATTATAAAAACAAACAAATGAGCAAACTAATGGAATGTGATGGACAGGATGCCTGAGTAATTGCTATAAATGCTCTATCCTTTTTTTTGTCAGAGACCCAGAAAGGACTTTAACCTCTAGGTCTATTAATCTGGTTTCTATCACTCGGCAGAGCTAGTGACATTTTATGTTCTAAATTATAAATATATGATTTGCCCTTGATATGCTCTAGCAATTTTGTTTCCTTTCCGCTGAAGTTTGTTATCTCATCACAGGAATGGAAAATGGACAGACTGGTGATATCACACAGGTGAGTACCTATAACCTTGAGAATTTCACATGCAGGTGGGAATTTTACCATGTGGGAAATTCACTTGAGTTCTTAGGTCAGTGGATCAGCCTCAGCTACAGTCCCTATAAATAAAATTCAGGAAAGACTCTTGAATTCTGGACTCCGGCAAAACTCCCGACCATGAGGTTGCTCCTGTTTTTTGGTGCCCTTTTGGAGCACATCTACTGTCAAGAAACATTTGTGGGGTAAGTTACACTTTCTGGTGCTTGTTTGAATTTTATTGACCTGATTTTACTGAGCCTTTCCCTTGACTGTTACAGAGTAAACAGTGTTAAGTGTTCAGTGTCTCCAGAGAAGTTCTCTTAGATTTGTGGGTGGGTCAGTAGTGGGAAAAATAGGAGTGGGTGATCAAAAAAGAGATGATTGGCATTTAAAGGAAAAAATGAAAGTGAAAACTGAACACACACAACCCGATTTTCTTACTCATTTTCCCCTCCAGTGATCAGAATGTGGGATGACAGACATCAGGCGAAGTAAAGCTGCGTGGCCACTTGTCTCAGGGCATCTCAGGAGGTGTCCAGGCGACACTCCCAGCGCCTTCCCACCTTTCTGGGGTTCACCTACCCCTCAATCCCTGTCTGGCCCAGCTTCAGATTCAGCATGTCGGAGTACGGGGGCAAGGCTGGAGACTCCAGCTGGACTCCTGCTCTCATGGCTTTGTAGGTCTCATCTTTGCTCCCACGTACTTTGGCTCCAAAATTTTATGTGGGGCTTTCGGCAGCATTTTTTGGAGAGTGTTCCAGGGAACTAACGAAGCAGTGACATCAATTTGGTCCAAAAAAGTGAATCGTCAAATAAATTTGGGAATGAGAGGGTTAAACAAACTATAGGATTTCTAAGAACTTTGACTAAATTAGTGTGCATTATAAATCTATAAGAGGGGATCTAGGTTGCAGCATGTATGTACCCAAATTTTTTAAAATTGCTAATTGCCCCCCTTTTTTTGCTGAGCAACTCAAAGAACTACTATTCCTTAGAATAAACACCAGGAAATATTAGCCTAATGCGTTTGCTTTCCCCAGCACCTTCTCATTTTAAAGGAGGATTCCAGGGAGTCCTACATTAGCCAAAAGTTATGAGACTCAAATGGAAGAATTTTCAGATTATTTGTGGCAGATGGATACTTGGGGCAGAAGAGCTCACATTCTATCATTTATGTGTTCCACTAGAGTTCGCTGGAAATTGCATGGGGCTTGGTTTCAAAGACCTGGGTGCTGGTCCCCTTAAATGTATGCTCACTGTGCCGATGCCTTCCCCACTGCACCAATGGGTGGGTCAGTGATTCGGGAAGTCTGCCTGCTTGGAGAAAGCGATAGAGGCGGAACTCTGTCACCAAGGAAAAGGCTATAAGAATCCAGCTCTTCCACCCAAACTCTTCTTGAGAGACAGGTGTTTGTTTGCTTTGAGATTTCTCTTTCTTGCCAATCCTTTATTCCCATTGTAAGTGTGTGTGTGTGTAAAGAGAGGCACACCATGGCTTGTCTGGGTCCCAACTGTCCCTGGCCATGCCTCAAGTTTGGGCCACATGAATGAGGTTTGGAGGTAGAACCCTGATACATTTTCATTTGACAAAAAACAAAAACAAAAAAAACAAACAAAAAAACTGTAAACAGAAAACCCCCAAGCCAAAAAAAAAAAAAAAAAAAACCTATGTCTACTCACATGTGAATTTGATTTCCTTTATAAGCACCAAGTTAATTATTCCACTTCTTAAAATTTTATTTCTGAAAAACAGGAACAGACAAGTTTTAAAAGCTAGCACTTTATGAGCAGCAGGTGTTATTTGACAAGCACTCATTAGCTAAAGGAAAGGTAAATTTAATGGCAAGCTTCCTGCCAAGAGCAGGTACACCTCTTAATTATTATTTAGATAACATTTCCTTGGAGGAAATAAAGCCATTCTATCACCTCCTCATTCTGGGGATGTGGGTCAGTATGCTACTTATTAGCTTCTGGATTGTCAAAGAGATTATTGACTGTCGTGTTAATCTGTTACATGCAGAGACTAACAGGAGCAGAAAGCAATAGGAAAGTGCCCAAGTTTTGTTGTAAGGTCACGTCTGTGGTTCATTTTCTTTAGAGACCAAGTTCTTGAGATTGTACCAAGCAATGAAGAACAAATTAAAAATTTGCTAGAATTGGAGGCTGAAGAACATCTTCAGGTATCTGTCCTAGTGGGGGGATTTCTGTTTCCCAGAGTGGATACTGCAGTTAGATATCATGACGTCTCTGACGTAGTGTGGAATGCTAACTAACTCATGGAGCTGGGATTCCAAAAACCTGGGCTCTAGTCCTAACTACGTGACACTGGGCAAGTCACCTACCTTCCCTGTGTCTCATTTTCCCATTTAGAATAATGGCAATAAATATCCCATTCTTGTATCTCACAGGTTTATTATAAGAATGCAAAGAGATACAGAATGTGAAAGTTACTTTGAAAAATTGTTGAACACCTTTAATTCATATTTTCCTTCTAAAATAATTTATAGTATTTATATCCTAATATGAAATTGGATCATTTGAATGCCAGCTTTTTTTTTTTTAATAAAAACCTGTCATAGTTTTAAATAATCCTTTCCTTCTGCCAGTTTTAATATCTAGGCATGGTGGGGGCGCGGGAAGCAGCGAGCAATGTAACACATTTGCTGATGCTTGGATGTTTAAAAATCCTTGTTGCAATATCATAGTGATTCCACAATGATTCTGGTCTTGCAGGTTCAAGATAAAATATATATAAGTTGATTTCTTGAAATCTATCAATGCTGAACTGTCTATATCCCCAGAAAAACCCACTCATTTTCTTGGCTTGGCCTTTTATTCCTTTCAGCTTGACTTTTGGAAATCTCCCACCAGCCCAGGGGAGACAGCTCATGTCCGAGTTCCCTTTGTCAACCTCCAGGCAGTCAAGGTTTTCTTGGAGTCGCAGGGAATTTCTTACTCCACCATGATTGCAGATGTGCAGGTAATTATGCCACAGACCAGCCTTCCAGAGCCTTGCTGGTCCACATGGACTTCGGTTCATGTCCATCCTCTTTTATCCTTGAGTATCCTCTGCCAAGGGAGGGACTTGTGGGTGATCCTAGGACCTTGCAGCAGCCTGGGCTACCCCTGCAGGGTGGGTGGGGAGGCAGTGTCTCTCTTCCTTGTGCATTTGGTACAAGTAGAATATGGTAACAAAGAATTTAAGTGAAAGGGCAAAAGAGAGGCTACAACATGAAATATAAAGTACAAACCTGAAGGGTATGTAGTCGAAATAGAGAAAAGCAAGCTGTTATTGATATTGGTTTTTGTTTTTTGGTTTTTTTTTGAGACAGAGCCTCACTCTGTTGCCCAGGCTAGAGTGCCGTAGCATCAGCCTAGCTCACAGCAACCTCAAACTCCTGAGCTCAAGCGATCCTCCTGCCTCAGCCTCCCGAGTAGCTGGGACTACAGGCATGCGCCCGCCACCATGCCCAGCTAATTTTTTCTATATATTTTTAGTTGGCCAATTACTTTCTTTCTATTTGCAGTAGAGATGGGGTCTTGCTCTTGCTCAGGCTGGTTTCAAACTCCTGACCTTGAGCGATCCTCCCGCCTTGACCTCCCAGAGTGCTAGGATTACAGGCATGAGCCACCACACCCGGCCCTGATTTAGTTTTTGATTAGAGGTTAACTTAGGCCCTGAGTTCCCAGAAAGGGGGTATGAGCATAAGGCCG
>CAUYRT010107153.1:0-17934 GCA_963574885.1 Lepilemur ruficaudatus
GTCTCGCTCTGTTGCCCAGGCTAGAGTGCCGTGGCGTCAGCCTAGCTCACAGCAACCTCAAACTGCTAGGCTCAAGTGATCCTCCTGCCTCAGCCTCCCGAAGTAGCTGGGACTACAGGCATGTGCCACCATGCCCGGCTATATATTTTAGTTGGCCAATTAATTTTTTTCTATTTTTCGTAGAGATGGGAGGGGTCTCACTCTTGCTCAGGCTGGTTTCGAACTCCTGACCTTGAGCAATCCGCCCGACTCGATCTCCCAGAATGCTAGGATTACAGGCGTGAGCCACCACGCCCGGCCCTCCATTCTCTTTTAGTTTGCTTGTTTAGCGGTTTTGGTTTTATCACTTTCAAACAATTTTTGTGTTGTATTTTTTTTGTTTTTGTTCATTTATTTTTATATTGCCTTTTGGCTCAGATGATTTCAACCTATTTTATAGGTTTTATTGTTGTCAGTTTGGTTATTTTGTCTTCTTTCTCAATTTAGATTCTCTGTTATATCTGTGTGGTTATATTTTTGTGTATACTGAAGTTTTATTTTGTCATTTTATTTCAGTCTTTGGATGACTGGATCAATATTTTATTCCTCAATAATACTTGCATTGCTAATTTTGCCTACTTCTTATAATATTGTTTTGTTATCCTTCTTTGTTATTACCAAGTGGGAAAACCATTTTGGAATAATAGTGATAGGGGTTGTTCATAACCTCAGAGATAATTGTATGCATTTTCTTTACAGATACACCTGCATACTCTTCCAATCTCCTAATGTCAATTTCTGTATTGCCCCCAAAAGTGAATCATTTGAATTTAAATTCCTTATGATGAGTAATGTAGTAGAAGTAGACATAAGAACCACCTCTATAATCCTGCTTCCACTACAATGCACTCAGTCATTGGAATGGTATTTTCTTTTCATATTAAAAAAACCCTCCTATTTCCTTTATGAAAAAGACATAATATTAATCCTTTACCTCATGTTTATTTTTTCCCCTTGTAAATCATTTGAGAATAGTTAACACGTGGACATATCACACCAGGAGAGTAGGGAATATGCGAGGATCCTTTAGAGGAGACTGATATTTAGGAAACTCTCTACAGGCAACCTAAGAAATGCAAAACTTATACTGAAATTTAATGAACTCTCATAAAGTGAAGGCCCATGTCTTGGTCTTTACTGTATTTATAGTACTTGGCACAATGCTTAACACACAATAAGAATTCAGTAAGTGTTGAATACATTAAGGACCAAGAAAGAAATTGTTTGTTTAGTACATGGGAACTAGGCTTGCCCTACTTCAGTGGTGGGAGTGAGTCAAAACCACACAATCTTAAACTGCTACAAGTAAATGGTTTGACCTTCTCTGATCTTATAGAGTCCCTGAAATATAACTTTCTACAACCCCCTTCTGAAATGAGTGACAGGTGCTCAAAATTTAGAGAACTTAAACTTTTTACACAAAATTTAATTTTATGCTATTAACCTTCAAGAGTCAGCCCCTTGTATTTCAGAGATTTATTTCTCCAAATAGTCATCAAATTGCATATATTCTTATTATGATTACGCTTTCAAATGAAGTAGTATAATATTTTATGCAAATGACAAGGGGACTAAAAATCAAAAGAGCTACATTCTACCAAATCCTGCCATAGCACTTAAGAAAGTGAATTTATTTCTCTGGGACCTTAGTCTATATCTATAAAACAAATAGCTTAAGTAAAAGTTTTTAAAACTGATTTTTAAAAGCCTCTTTGTAGATCATAAAATCAATTAGGTGTCACAGTCAGCACTTGAACATTTTTAAAATGAAACAGAAGATAAATTATTAAAGGTCATCATATATATAAGAATAAGTAAAGTATTAAGAAAATTCATTGCAAATTATTGTGTGTGTTGTCAGTGTATGTTCTGCATTGTGACAAAACATGCCTTTACTGTGGATTGTGGTGAAAAGAATAAAAGGCATTGGGCGAGCCAGCCTCTAAACTTGACCAGTTCTGATTTGAAGATTCTATCAGTTTTAATCAACCAAATTCATTCGTCCCTCATTCATTTTATAAAAACATAAAACACCTTGTTTAGAAATCATATTCTCTACATTTTTACTAATTTCATGGATGGAAAATAAAATTTGATTCAAGTATATTACCTGATTAACTTTCTGATAGATAAATAATGAATAAAAAGTAAATAAATAATATTTATTGAATAATAAAATTATAAATGAGTAACATTTATTTATTAAATGTTATCTAATGTATGCAAACCTTCTGCTTATACTTCAATTTGCTTTAATGTTAAAGTTACACATATAGACCCAGCAATGTGACAACAAAATAGGAAAACAAAGTGATGAAATCAGCCTTTGAGAAAATTTCATCTTTGTAAAAATCTGATGCATTTTTTATAAAAGTGACCAGTTTTCAGACTTAAAAGCAATTTTTGAATGGTGTGAATATCATGATCAGGAATTACTTATGCAGGGTCAGGTAATTTATCTATTTCTATACATTAACAAAGTCGATGGTGGAAATATTACGCTAAGGTTTTCGAAGGAAAAACATTGTTTAGACCTAGTGGCAAGAGTATGAAGATAATTTTTATAATTTTCTATTTTACTTTAACTGAGAGATTTTAATACAAATGTCTAAACTGCCTCTTTACATTGAATGTTTAATGTTATTTTTACAATTTTTATATTATTCTAAAAGATAATTATGAAAAATATGTTTTCTTTAGATAGACCACACTTAATTTTGTCATATGGTTTCTGTTTTGTTCTTAATCAGGAAATTTGTTCAGCCTCTATAGAGATTATCAGCATTATTTTTCTTTTAAAACATAGATATGAGTTATATTACTACACTTTTCAATAAAAATCATTTTACATAAGTTTAATATAATTTCTTTGGCCATAGTTTACCATAACCTTAACTTATTGCGATTTCATTTATTTATTTTTACATTAATATTTACTTATAAAATGAAATAAATGAGGTTATTTTTTAATTTTAAAATATATACAGTATTTATTTGAAAAGATTCATTTCACAGTTTTACTAGTGTGAGAAAAATGTTCATATTATGGAATAATGTGTATGTTATAGAAATTATGTGTTTCCTTAAAATTTTAGAGACCTAAACTGATGAAATTATTGAATTTTATAACTTCTATGTAAGTAATAATTTAATAATTCCTATCCTAGCTAGGAAAAATAGCTTTAGTAGGCTAGATAGAAATTTATTTTTTTCTTGGAGTACCTCTTAAGTTATTAAAATGATATTCTTAATTTTTTTTATATCCTGCATAATGTGTGTGTGTTCTTATTATTTTGCCCAAAAGTGATAAATTTTATGGGATGATGAACACTAAAGTATGCGTTTGTATCTATTTTATGTCTTGCTATTGAATATGTTTTATCAATTTTAAAAGAGCTAATCATCATTTACTCTCCCCATCAAAGACAGGACTCTTACCATGCTTATTATTTTCACTGATTTCCTCTTAATCTACCTACTACTATAAAATATTTTATAACCCCCATTTCTATTTTTCAAAGGGTTTAATTAAAATAGCTCAGTAACCACAAGTTTTTTTCTCAAAAATCACCATGTGAATAAACTTTGAGTAATGACATTTCCCTAGTCTGGAATATTTTGGAATATTTAGCATAGTTTTTCTGAACAATAAGCATTAAAAATAAATGAAACTATTTAACTTTCAGCCACATACCAATGATCAATCTTGATATGCATCGCTTGACTCATTATGTAGCTATCTCACTAATAGGTATCATGTCTTTTTATACTGCATTTTATTTCTATAGATGTTATTAATGTTTATAATTATTGAGTTGTACACAAAATAATTTTAATAGCTTAGATAAAAAGACTTTCAAAATATTCACATTAATCTGTTGATATAAGGGACATTTTCTTGATTTTGAAGACTATATGGTGCTGTGTGGATAACTTTTCAATTGCTCAACATATAGACCTCTGGAAAACTTAGTTATCCAATTGTAGTTTAAGTTCTGTGCTTTTTGAGAGTTTTAATTCTTTTTTTTTTTTCACTTATTAGTTTTCCAAAGTCAATTTTTCCATTTGCAACAACTGTTATGCCCCATTTAAAAATAAATGACCCACTATAAGAAATAGTTTTGCTAGTTTTATAAGAGAATCCAATATGTTACGTAACTTTTTCCAGGCTTAGTAGCCAATCTAAGGAAAATAAACGGCCATAAACTCCAATCGACAGATGCCCCAGACATTCTTATGTACAGACTTCAAACACAGATATAAGCTATTTACTTCCCATGAAAAGTTTATACTTAATTTTGTACTTCTTGCAATGATTGTCTTATGCAGCACTATGCAAAACTTGTGAGGTTTCTAAATACTGAATTTAGATTGAAATAATTGTCAGCACCATGTACAAGTGGGTCAACCTTGGAAGAGAAAAATTGCACTGCCAGCTTTGAGTAAGACCCAAGAGATAAGGAACAGAGCATATCATGTGGGTCAGCCTTGTTTGATTATTTTCAGTGATGTTCTTCAGCTAATTTGTGACCTAAATCTCCACCTAGGTTACGTCTTTTCCTGGGTTCACTGTTTTAAATATGCCAAGTTTTAAAGGTAAGTCCCAAACAAATATTAAAATGTGTACAGGATCCTTTCTTACCTCTAGTAGCTCATTTGAGTGCCTTCATCACAAGAGGCAAATATATCAGCGAGTCTGCTTGATGATTTGAATAACCAAAAGTGCTATAATACCTAAATTATTAAAATTACTTATTTTTATAAAGTAAGGCTAGAATGCCACTTGTATAGCCATGCTGGACTAATTAGTCTCCTCTTCCTGGAATTTAGAACTGATTCTCCAAGAAATTCTTGCCTGTTGCCAGTAGAGATTCAAGGCCAAAGGACTACAGAGTATTCCCCTTACCAACAAGATAATCTCCATTTTGTTCTCTTTTCTTTTTTCTTCCCTTTTCTCTCAAACAATCCAGTTGATGAATCTTGGACTTTAGCTGATGGTCAAAGCCCTAGAGAAGAGGAGAAATCAAAAGCAGTGAAAATATAAATATTTCTATATCTATTTTAAAAATTGAATTTGTTACTTAAAAAAAATCATCCAACAGAGAACATTCTAAGGCCATACAATATTATTGGTAAATGTTATCTAAGAAATAGGGCCAATTTCACAAAAATGCTTTCAAAAATATAAATGGAGAGAGTATTTCTCAATCTTTTTTATGAAGCCAACACAACCATGACACCAAAATCTGCTATTTGAAAGACAAAAAATATTACAGACCAATATCCCTATGTACATATATATAAAAATATAAACAATGTATTCACTAATAGAATCCACCAACATAAAAATGTGACATAATGGCCAAGTAGGTTGATCCTAGGAATGCAAGTTTGGCTTAACATTAAAAAATTGATATAAAAATGCACAAAAATCACAAGACAAAATTCAGAAAATGACATGATTGTTTTTCAAATATGAAAGGGAATTTCCTCTTCAGAAAACATAGAGGTAATATCATACTTAATAGTGAAATATAAAACCTTTATCTCCTATAGGAACAAAACAAGGATATGTTTGTTCAGAGACAGTATCATATTGGCATAAAGATAGAAAAATAGATCAATGGAACAGAGAATTGAGACATAGACAGATACATCATCAATTGAATTCTGACAAGGTCCCAAGGCATTTCAATAGGAAATACAAAATCTTTTCACAAATACAGTTGAAACAACTGGATGTCAAAATAAAGCAACCCTTAATTCCTAAGTCATGTCATACACAAAAATTAACTCAAGGTGCATCTTGGACATATGTGTAAAACTGAAGCTATAAAACTTCTGAAAGAAAAGATAAGAAAATATCTTTACCACTTTGGAGTAGGTAAAGAGTTTTTAGATAAAGCAAGGCCATAATCACAGAAGAAAAAAAACTTTATAAATTAGATGGCATAAAAATTTTAAAATATGCTGTTAAGAAAACAAAGACTCAAATCACAAACTGGGAGAAAAATATCTTCATATACCTTCTTGTGTGACATAGCTGTTAAAATTGTCTATTTTCACTGGGATGTATGTCTTCCTATTAGTGCACTAAAATTGTATTTTCTGCATTTTGTACAAATATTTTGTTACATGTATGTATATTGAAAGGCCAAGAACATGTAACAATTATGCATCAGGTAATACAAATTAAAACTAAAACAGGCCCTACTGTATACCCACTAGAATAGCCAAAATTAAAAATACTGAGGACAACAAATTTTGGTGAGGATGTGGAGCTGCCAGAGCCCTCATGCAATGATCATGGAAGTGTAAAAGGATATATTCATGATGGTAAACCTTACACATTTGATTAAAGTAAAACATGCAGCCAACTGAATGTAGTTTCCCTTGGAGAGAAATGAAAATATATGTCCACAAAATAATTAGACAAAAAATATTTTTATTGCCTTACTCATAGTAACCCAAAACCAGAAATAGTTCAAATATCCAGAAACAGATAAACAGATTGTGGCACATTTATAAAAGAAACCACTACTAACCAATATAAGAGAGTGAACTATTGATACAACATACATAAATCTCAAAAATATTATGTTGAGCAAAATAAGCTAGACAGAAATATAATCTATGCATATAATATGATTTTATTTACATAAATTTCAACCATAGGCAACAATTTAAGGTGATGAAAATAAGATGGAGATTACCTATGGGAGGAGGTGAAGATTGATAGGAAGGAGCACAAAGGAAGTTTTTGGAGTAAAAAATATGTTCTATGTTTACATTGTATGTGTGTGAAAACTCACTGAATTGCATGCTTAGTTAGTACTTAAATCAATGAGATGGCCTTAAATCAACAAAGGAGTAAGAGGAGATGAAGAGAAATCCACACATTAAGCGCTAAGGACCCCAATGTCAAGAATTCAGGACAAAGAAGAAGCATCAATAAAAGAGACTGAGAAGAGTGGCCGTGAGATAGCGGGGAAACCACATGTTCTAGAAGGCAAAATAAAAGCGGTTTAAGGAGGAGGAATGACACTGTGCCAAATGCTGCTAATTGATAGAGGAAGTGACAAAATATTAATCAGATTCAGCAATGCAGAATTATGTCTGGACCATTCTTATCCTCAAAGCACGAAAGCATTTTAAAAAGAAAGCATCAGCTGGGTGTGGTGGTTTGAGGCCAGGGGTTAAGGCTCCAGTGAGCTATGAGCTATGATTGTGCCACTGCACGCCAGCCTGGGGGGGCGGGGGGGTAGAGTGAGATCCTGTCTTTAAAAAAAAAAAAAAGTATCACTAATGATTTAATGGTAAGGAAAAACACAAACACATTTTTTAAAACCCTCTCTAATACTATTTTATTTAATAATTCACCTTCATAAGAATTCTACTTTATAATTTGTGACTTAGATTCAACCAATATCACTTAGGTTCCATTCATTCTGAGGTAGTCATAGAACTATAAAGATAGGGTATATCAGTTTTATAACAATATATAATTGCAAAAATCAGTAGGGATGGAAACTTCATAGGAACCAAACTTGTGAGAAGAAAACACATGGGAATATGGTTTAGAAACTTTTGAAGCTGGTATTTCCAAATTATTCGAAGGTAATATTGGCAATATTTCCAGATTATATCTCTTATATTTTCACAATTGGAGAGCAGAGAGCAAAAATATATCAGAAATGATGAGAAATTTATGAAGCTGTTAAAATAGGACCCAATTCCCCTGTATTAATAACAGCCGTTGTCTTTAAAAATAAAACTTAGAAGGTAGACCTGCACAAAACATTTTTGATTAGTAAATGTATTCATGTGAAAATCTAATAAATATATAAAATTCATATTAATTTATAATTATCTTTATATTAATTTCACATGCTAATTAACTTAAATTTCACCTCACTGATCATAACTAGTTATGATTGCCAGTCTTATGGGACATTACCCAATACTATACATATAATAGAAACTCAAAACATTAGGTAATAATTATAGTAAAACAGCAGTAGTAACATCTTGACATGTAATCACCTTTCTAGGACCTGATTCAAACAATCCTTTGGTGTACATTGCTGTTCATGACTAATGAATACTTTTAGCATTTCCACCTTTTGCCACTGTCTTGTCATCTCTTTATGTTGTGATTATTTACTTTTTTTTTTTTTTTGCAGTGAAATAAGAATCAAGATCAACAATCACGAAAGTATTAAGTTATTAAGTATGACATGGCCGATTTCCTTAAGTACTAAGTTTGAAAGTTAAGATCTCTTATATTTTGCTTTGACACATCATGTTTTATTTTTATTGTGAGGGTACATCCTCTTTCTTTCAAAGGCACGGTTTGCCTTGTGATTATCTTTCAAATTTTTTAGAGCAATTTTTGTGAAACCATGGATAAGTCAAAAATTCATGTTATTTTCAAATATGAGTTCTGTCACGGAACCAATGCAGTGCAGACAGTTTGAAACATCAACGAAATGTTTGGGAAGGATGTGGCTAATGAACTCACAGTACATCAATGGTTTGAGAAGTTCCATTCTGGTGATTTTAATCTTGAAAATGAGCCACGTGGACGACCTGAGACCAAGGTGGATAATGATGAGCTGAAAGCTGTAGTGAAAACAAATTCATCTCAACCTATGCGTAAATTAGCAGCAAGGTTTGATGTTACTATTCCAACAATATTGGACCATTTGAAACAAATGGGCAAGGTAAAGAAGTTGGATACGTGGGTACCACATGAATTAAACAAGCATCAGAATAGAAATCATCTTGGAGCTTGCCTTTCTTTGCTGTCACTCCATTAAGGCAAAACATTTCTACACCATATTGCCATGTGTGATGAAAAAACGGATTCCTTTTGATAATCACAAACATTTGGCACAATGGTTGGATAAAGATGAAGTGTCAAGACACAGTCCAAAACTGAATACTCATCATAAAAAGCTAATGGTGTCTGGTGGTCCGGTATTTTCCACTACAGCTTCACGAATCCTGGTCAACAGATTACAACAGATGTCTTCTGCAACCAGTTGGACAAAATGATGAGGATACTTGGAATTAAGCAGCCAAAACTGAGTTGCAAGACAGTGCTTAACCACATGTTGCACAAACAATGCTGCTCAAACTATGGAGGCTGGACTTGGAAAATCTCTGTCATCTACCGTAGTCACCATACTTTGCACCGACTGACTACCACTTTTTCCAGGCTTTGGATCTCTTCTTGCAAGGAAAAATATTCAGTTCTCCACAAACTGTGGAAAATGCCTTTCGCAATTTCATTGCCACTCACTCTCCAGACTTCTTTGCTGCTGGCATAAGCAAGCTACCACTGACATGGCAAAGCAGTGTCAATAGTTTAGGCACATCCTTTAATTGTACTTCTTGTTTGAGATATAATAAACTACACTTTTGATTCAAAATCGGACATTTCATATTTAATATCCTAATACTTTTACAATTACCCACCAATACAACTACTTACCTGGAGCTTCTATACCCATTTTTCCTTCCTTTCCTCTCACAACTGTCAATGTTCCTCTCTAGTGCCAACCATTTCTCTTGTGCAATGGATCCTATTTTTCTTGTCTACTCAGGGACATCACACAAGCAATTCTCTTTTATCTCATTGATATCATTAATTTCTCATCAGCATACAGACATGCTATCATTCCTCTCATTAAACAAACCCCTCTGTTGCCTCCATTGGCCCCTTTGGACACAGCCATTTCTCTGCTCTGCTGTATATCAAAAATTTTGAAGAGAATTTTATAGACTCACTCTCTAATTTCTCTCCTCCTGTCCATTCTTAAACCCACTCTATCCAAACTTTTTCTATACATCATAAACAAAACTGCTTTTGTTAAAGGTAACCAATAAACTCCATATTGTGACTTTCACGTTCAGTTCTTATACAATTGTCCTATCTATCAGAAGTATTTGACATAGCAGATTAATTATCCACTTTGAAATATTTTTTTTTATTATTACTTGACTTTCAGGACATGTGGTGTTGTGTTCTTGTACTCTTCCATAGAGGGCCTTTGGAATTATTATTGATTCTATCTGAAATTATCTCTTTCCATTGCTCACTCACCTCATTTATGTCTTTAGTCAGATGTTAGGGTCTCGATCAGGCTTACCTAGACATCTTTGCTTAAAATTGGATTCAATGCATAACCATGCCATTGACACTCTCAATCTCCTTTACTGTGTCCCACATTGTTTGGGAGTTTTATTGTCTACTTCCACGAGAATATTAAACTCAACAAGGACTGGATCTTCGATCTGTTTGCCTTACTAATATACCACCAGTGCCAAGAACAATGCCTGCTTTGTGGTAAACACACTCACTAAATACTTTTTGATTTTAAATGGTTTGTATGTAGGATTATTTTTTGAACCATGAAAATGAAAAGCAATAGTTTCATCTTTACAAAAAGAATTTAATTGGTGAATGAATTACACCAACTCAAATTTTCTTGCTTAGTTTTCTATTAATCAGTCTTACAAGGCTTCAAAGTTAGTTATAGTCTACATGATCATAGCTTTCTTGATCGTTTTATTTTTTTGACTTTGAATATAGAGTACTTGCATTGTTTCACAAGAAAAAAAGCTGGACAATTGTCACAGAGAGGGGGAAAAAGCCTCAAAACAAAATGTAGTCATGGTTTCTTCATAGAATAAGTCATCTTATATTTTAGTGCCTATACAATTTCAATTAGTTTTACCAATATTTTCTGATTGACTTTGTTCTGCAGTTAAACTCATCAGGTTCAGTGCATTAAAAAGTTTTAAAAATAATATTTAAATAACTATTTAATGTCTTGAATGATGATAGATACACTGAATTATTTAAATACAGGGTCTTGGTCATTTCTGGGAATCTATTTAAAAGAGAATATGCTTATGTAGCTGTGTATATAGGGTCACATAGCTATTTAGAAACAAATTCATGCACTTGGTTAAATTGCTTTCACTTTTAGGTTAAGTTCTCAAAACAACTATTGCTTTCATGAAGATCTATGTAAATTGTTAGTTTTAAGGATTGCTTATACATAAAAATTTCATTGGCATTCACGGTAGAGAGTCACAGTGACTACACTGTTGCCACAAAATCTGTAATGGGAATGTCATCCTCGTTGTGAAAACAGTCTTTAATTTCAAATATAATAGACTGTTGAGAGTGACTGACTTTTCTAGATGCATATATTGCTTGAGATTGGGAAGATAGTGATAAAGAAATGTTATTTGACTTTTGTCAAGGAAATTAATTTGGATAATAACGAAAAAATATAAAAGTTGACATGGGAAATATTTGGAAATTTTCAGCAATCTAGTTAAAGGTGCTTTTTGAGCTTCATAGCACATCTGGTTTTACATTCATGTGGACAGAAAAAGTTACATTTTCGTGCCAGGCAAATTTGTCATATTAAAAATAGTTCACCTATATCATGTAAAATAAAATTCTATTAAACAGACTTCACACTTCCAAAACCCCTTGCCATTTAGTTCCATTTACTCTAAAATGTTTACATGTTAAATGTTCCATAATTAGAAAGGCATGTAACCAAAATGGTGGATCCATGATTTACTAGATTTATAAATGTAACTCAAACAATGTTACTTTGCCAATTTAATATTTATGCTTTAGAATTATTTCAGTTTCATAATATTTTATCAGACATATGAAGTAATATTCTCTAGTCAATTCCTGAAAGTGGTTTGCTAGACTCTTAATCTTAAATTGTTTTCACTCAAAAAAAATTTGTTTTCACTCAGACACAGATTGCCAGACACCAAGCACAGGCTATAATTTTATTTTTAAATCAACACAAAACAATTTTTACTACAGAAATTTGTCAATAAACTGTTGAAGTCTGAGGAAAAAAATTCTTTACCTAATCAAGTACCTACAAAGATGAGATGGAAGGAAAAATATTTTTAACAATCTGTACACATGCGTATATATGCACAACATAAATACATATGTCTACAAGCCTGCCTGCTGCCTTTTCATATCGGTATGCTTTCATTATCTAATCTTTCAGGTTTTACTATCTTTGTTCTTATCCATTTCCTTAAGAGTGAAAATCTGATGCTCTTAAAATTTACTTGTGATTCATATTATTAGTTTTATAATAATCTTTCCCCTACTTCATGACGGCTATATATATTCTTTTCATTTTTGTTGTGTTATTTGTTCAAGGAATATGTCAAGTCTATTTATTCTTAATTGAGAATAAGTCTACCCTAGGCAGATGTTTGACAAAAGTAGTGTAAGTGGGTTTTCATTAGGTCTTTCACAATTCACTGAAATGCTGTCAGAATCTGCCAGTCAGATCATAAACCATAGGACTATATGACATAGTTCTATGTTACCATTTCAGGAATCTCACAGCCCTGGTGGGTTCAGTGGCAAAAAGATGGGAGCACGAGCCATCCTAAAAGGGAAGTCATTCCTACATGATTTCTGGCCTATGCTTGTTAATTCTGTTACCAACTGGTAACCAGCTTTCCATATTTAGTTTTCAATATGGCCTCGGATCTATGCTGGGCCCCACTGTGCTTGAGACTGGCATTCTCCCTAGTGCTATTGCCTCATTAACTGGAGAATCCCTGTCCTATCTAGAAAGGACTACCCTCCATTGGGAAAAATTAAAATGTGGTTATTCAAAGTGGAAAAGCTGCATTTTGAAGGGAAACCCTGAAATCCGAGGACTGTGTGTTTAATAAAGTTATTCTTGTGCTTCAATCCCAGGTACAGATTTCAGCAAATGTTCTTAACCATCCCTACAGGGATGAAAATGAAATAATACTCACCTTAACTCATTCAGAACTCTAATCCTTGATTTTCCAAACTGTAGGATAATTGGTAAATTCTGCTAATGTTTTTACTTGTAATCCATTCATTTCATTTATTCATTGCTGTTTTATTCATTTAGTAAGTGTCTTAGTAAATCAACAGTATTTCTTTATTGAAATAGGTTTAGCGGGTATAAGTGGTTTTGTTGTTATATGGATGAATTCTATAGTGGTGAAGTAAAGTCTTTTACTCTACCTGTCACTCAAATAGTGTACATTATACCTGACAGGTAACTTTTGATCCCATCTCCCCCACCATCCCTCCTTTTGAGTCTCCAAAGTCCATTATACCACTCTGTATGATCATGTATACCCATCATTTAGCTCACACTTATAAGTGAGTACATGTGGCATTTGTTTTTCCATTCTTTAGATAACTAACTTACAATAATGGCTTCCAGTTCCACCGAGTTGTTGCAAAAGACATTATTTCACTCTTTTTTATGGTTGAGTAGTACTTCATGGGGTATGTGTACGTGTGTGTGTGTGGGGTGTGTGTGTGTGTGTGTGTGTATATATATATATATATATACTACATTACCACATTTTATTTATTTAATCATCTGTTAATGGGCACTTAGGTTGATTCCATATCTTGGAAATTGTGAATTTTGCTGCAATAAACATACAAGTGCAGGTGTATTTTTGATATAATAACTTATTTGCCTTCGGGTAATAACCAGTAGTGGGATTGCTAGATTGAATGGTAGGTTTCCTTATAGTTCTTTGAGGAATCTCTGTACTGTTTTCCACAGAGGTTATACTAATTTATGTTCCCACTAACAGTATATAAGCATTCCTTTTCCAAGGCATATGTGCCAGTGCCTACTTTTTTTTTGTTACTTTTTAATAATCTTCATTCTGATAGGAATAAGGTGATATCTCATTGTGGTTTTAATCTTCATTCCCTGATAATTAGTGATATTGAGCATTTTTTCCTATATTTGCTAGCCATTTGTCTATATTCTTTGGAAGAAATATGTTCATGTCTTTTGCCAACTTTTTAATGGGGTTATTTTGTTCTTGCTGATTTGGTTGAGTTCCTTGTAGATTCTGAATATTAGTCCTTTGTTGGACATATAGTATAAATGCAAACATTTTCTCCCATTCTTGCAGATTGTTTATTTACTCTCTTATTTATTTTGCTGTGCAGAAACTTTAAATTTAAGCCTCATTTATTTATTTTTGTTTTTATTTCCTGCTAGGGTCTTAATCATAAATTCTTTGCCTAGGCCACTGTCCAGAAAAGTTTTTCCTATGTTTTCTTCTAGAATTTTTATAGGGTCAGCTCTTATATTTAAGTCTTTAATCCATCTTGAGTTAATTTTTGTGTATGGTAAGAGACAGAGATCCACTTTTATTCTTCTGTATGTAGCTCTCTAATTTTCCTAGCACTATTTATTAATTAGAGTGTCTTTCCCCCAGTGTATGTTTTTCTCCGCTTTGTTCAAAATCAGTTGATTCTAGGTATATGGTTTTATTTCTAGGTTCTCTATTCTGTTCCATTGATCTATGTTTTCTACTTTTTTACCAATACCATGTTGTTTTGGTGACTATTATTACCTTGTAGTATAATTTGAAGTTGGGTAATGTGAAACTTCCAAATTTGTTCTTTTTATTTAAGATTGCATTTTTTTTTATTCCATATGAAATTTAGGATTGTTTTTTCTAATTCCATGAAAAATTGTGTTGGTGTTTTGATTGGAACTGTATTGAATTCATAAATCGATTTGGCAGTATGGGCATTTTCACAACATTGTTTCTTCCAATTGAAGATAGGACATCATTAAGGCACATAATCATCAGTTTGGCCAAAGTCAAAATGAAGGAAGAAATCCTTTAAACTGGGAGATGACAGCATCAAGTAACTTACAAAGGAAAGCTCATCAGATTAACAGAAGTCTTCTCAGCAGAAACCCTACAAGCCAGAAGGGATTGGGGTTCCATCATTAGGCTTCTTAAATAACTGTCATCCAAAAATTTTGTCTCCTGCAAAACTAATTTTCATAAATGAAAAAGAAATAAACTCTTTCCCAGACAAATAAACAGTAAGAAAATTTGTCACCACTCGACCTGCCCTACATGAAATGCTCTAAAGAGCTCTAAACACCAAAAAGAACAATCAATACTCACCAGTGTAAAAACAATTGAAAGTAAAAACTCACAGCTCTTAATAAAACAGATGCAAAGGAGAATACAAAGCAACTAGGTAACAATCAGCGTGATGACTGGTACATATTTCACTTATCAATATTAACATTGAATGTAAAAGGTTTAAGTGCCACACTTAAAAGATCTAGATTAAAAGAATGGAAAAAATAACACAACTTAAATATCTGTTGTCTCCAAGAAACCTATTTAAGTTATGAAGAATCTCATTGACTCAAGATAAAGGAGTGAGGAAAACAAAAATCCACACAAATAGAAACCAATACTGAGCAGTGGTAAGTATTTTTATATCAGATAAAAAAGACTTTAAATCAGCAGCAGAAAAAAAAAACCCAAAGATGGTAATTATATATGATAAACAGATCAATCAATAAAAAGATATAACAATCCCAAATATATATGCACCTAACTTTGGAGCTCCCAGATTCATAAAACAAATACTACTATTCCTAAGAAATGAAATAACTAGCATAATAATGAGGGACCCCAATATTCCACTGATAGAACTAGACAGGTCATCAAGGCAGAAAATCAGCAAAGAAACACTGGACTTAAAGGCGACTCTAGAAAAAAATGAACCTAAATCAACAACTATTAATTGAATTATTACCATGTTCACTGGAGACACAATAGTGAAAGAAACAGACCAAATCCCTGTTCTCAAGTGCTTGCTTTCTAGCAGGAATATTGACCTAATTTCTTAGTAAGGGTAGTTATGAGTCAACTTTAAATTATGTGTTTAATCTGGCCCCAACGGCCCTGTATCTAGTAGTAAATAATTAATGATATTTTTGTTCATCATACTTTTATATTGTTGTAGTGCTAATGTAAGATTTTCTTTCTGTTTGATGTTTTAATTATTTAAATAGTTTACAGAGGCCTTATTCTGGAGGAATGGACTTCAATTTTTTCAGAAGGAAGAACAAATATCATTTGAAAATAATAAAGTAATTAGGGTATATAGAATCACTTTCTGTACTTAATTGGATCACAAATATTACCTTTAATATTTTGAAATAAAAGTTTTTTGAAAATTTAGTAACTGAGATAGTATGTACTGTTCATGAATAGACAAAAGAGTAGAATTGAATAAAAATCCAGAAATAAACCCCAACATACATAGATACTTAAGCATTGTTAAAGATGGTATATCTTACTACTGGGGTAAAGATGAAGTTTTTGCACCAGGGCAAATGGTTACTATTGGGAAAAAAAGATGAAATTGTATCAACACTTCACATCATACACAAAAATAAACATTAACTGAATCAGAGATTTAAGTATAAATTAATATTAATAACAGTAAAGAAATCTTGCCAGTACTGGAAGAAAACACAGGCAAATTCTTTGATAACATGAGTGTAGGAGATAGTGTTCTAATTATGACCCCAAATGCAGATGCAATAAAGTAAAAGATTAATAAATTTGACACTGTAAAATATTTTAAGAAAATTCTCCTTAGCAAAACACACCATCAAGAAAGGCAAAAGGCAGCTGAAAGACTAGGAGAAAATTTTTACACTATGTATCACATATAAAGAGCTAATATCATTACAATATGAAGAACACATTGAGGTTAAAAACAGGCATATCCAACTAAAAAAAAATGGTCAAAATCATGAACAAACAAGTCACAAAAATACATACTAAAATGACTCGTAAGCATGTGAAAATATGTTAATTTCAATCATAATGTTTTAAACAGTAAATTAAAACTACAAGAAAGTCATTTCTAAGATATCACATTAGTATAAATTAAAATGCATAAAAATAAATTTTAAAAAAAACACTAAAAAAAATAGAAATTTTCTGTTGGAGTAGCTGTATGTAGGGAGACAGGGTTTCTTACATATTTACTTTTGATTCTACATTTTCACTTCTTGGAATTTATCGTGAGGATATACTTCCCACAATATGGAAATATATACATGCATATATGTTTGCATACACATGATATATACACACAAGGTTATAATGGCAAAATATTGAAAATAAAATGAATAGAAATACATGGGAGAGTGGCTGAATAAACTTTGGTGCACATATCTAAGTACAATACGGCTGTATAAAAGTGGAAGTTACATGTCTATAAACTACTATGGAGCAATTTTCAAAATACATATTCTTAGGGGAAAAACATAAAGGGCAAAAGAATACCTATAGCTTTACTTTGTCTCTCAGAAATAAGAAAATATATGTATATATTTATAAAGTAATATATGTATCATTATAAATAAACCTATAATATGTATTTTAATATATGTATGAAACGATGTATATACCTATGTATATATTTGCTCACTTATGCAAAAAGAAATAACAGAAAAAGTAAACAGAAACAAACATAAAGTAATGAATGAGATTGGTTTCCTGTGGAAGGTAGGTAGAAATGGATTGACAAGAAAGAGAGAGTAAAATGAGAAAGAATGGATACAAGAAAGTGACATTTAATATAAACATGTAAGAGATTGTGGAAAATGGCGGAATAGGAGTGCCCTCCTGACTCTCTGCTCTCAGAGTCGGAGGTGAAATAGGCAGTCCACTGCACGCGAGTGAACTCCACTTCTACAGGACCAGCTATGCAGATCTACAGAGAACCAGCGTGGGACACAGGACCTCAGTGGAAAACAGAGGTGAATCGGAAAACTTCTCGCGAAGTAGAGAGACTGTTGGGTGCCTTAGAGAGGGAGCCCGGTTCCCGCTCCGGCCGGCCGGCTGGCCAGCATCTGTGCCGGGGTGTTTTGATTCCCCGGGGAGACCACCCTTCCCCCACCGTGCCCCACACCCTCGCAAGCAGGGAAGTGGCTGAAGTCTGCGGGCAACAGTGGTGTAGGCAGACAGGCTGTGCTG
>CAUYRT010107156.1:0-28890 GCA_963574885.1 Lepilemur ruficaudatus
ACTGGTAGTGTCCAGCAGCTCGAGTCCACACCCCCTAGGATGACAACCGCAGCACCTGTGAGCTCCTCCTGGGAAGGTTCAATGCTGCCAGAAGAACAAGCCACTTGGTCCTGCCAAAGCCTGGCTGCAGGCACAACCTCCCTTTCCCCAGAGCCGCCTGCTGTAAAAAACTTGCAGTTGAATATCTTTTCTCTGTCCTTTTGAGATTTAGCTTTTACAGCCCAGGAATGCCTTTCTGAAGGACCTGGGGCTGTCTCTTTGAAATGCCGTTGTCAGTAATAAACATAGGGGTCTTTCTGCCTGTCTCCGTCAGTCTGTCTGTGTGCTGCTGTAACAGAACACTGCGGACGTAATTTGTAACAGCAGAAGTGTGTGGCTCAGGGCTCTGGAGGCCAGCTGGTCCAGGACTGAGGGGCTGCCTCTTGTGAAGACCTTCTTGCTGCGTGTAGCACTGCAGAAGCCACCACACGGCCCAACAGAATGTGTGAGAGGAAGAAGGTGGAACTCCTTTTTTGATCAGGAGCCCACTCCCAGAATAACTCACCCACTTCCAAGATAATGGATTAACCCATGCATGAGGGTGAGGCCTCCTGACCTCTTCAAGGTCCTGCCTCTCCACACTATGGCTTTGGGGATTAAGTTTCCAACACATGAACTTTGGGGAACACATTCAAACCATAGCAGAGCTTGATGTGAGTCAGGCTGGCAAACACAGATGCCCAATCACATTGACCAACCTTCCGGCTACTGTCCCCTTAGCAACCCCAGCATTTAGCCTCTCACCTTTTGTTTTGGTGGAATTAAGTGTCATTACATTGGAGTGTCTTTCCCCCACTGCACTAGTCTAAGTAAAATCTGTCTTGATATTTTTAACAAATGCCTGGGCCAAAATTTCTCTTTTACAGCCTCCAGGCAGGGCCAGCAGAATGGCCCAGTCAACCCACCAAATTATGAGACGTAAATTTTTTCAAGCCATTGAATCCTGTGGAGATTTGCTGTGAAGTGAAGCTTAACCAATATAAATGGGTACCCGAAGCCGGTACCGTGACAAAAGCCTAAGACATGTGGCATCAGCTTTAGGCTTGGTGCGGCTGCTAGAGGTTGAAGAAGAAGGGAAATGTTTTATGTAGCAGTGGACCTGCTGGGGAAACCATCACCTGCAGTAGTTCAGAAGATGACAAAGTGTGCCTAATATTCTGGTGGGTCTGGTGAGGGAGATATCCAAGGAGGATGTTGACAGCAACAACAGGTTTCTTCTGGCTATGAAGGATAAAGTATGAGAAGAGAGATGTAAATTTAAGAATAAATGTTCAACTTTCAAGTAGAATTTTGAGGAAATTTATGGCCAAGAGTTTCCTAGATTTGAAAATAAGATGGTAAAATATTCTCAAAGTGAGATGAGGTCTGAGGTCAAAGATCAAATCAAGAATATGGGTATCTAGCCTGTGAAATATCTAAGGCAGTGCTAGGTAGACCCTGTCAGCTAGACATAGAGGATTTAAAGAATGTAATAATCTTAAATGTATTGGCCCACAGCAGTCTCACACAAAGCCCAAAGAGAAGGAAAACCTTCTCAAAAAGTATGGCTTTTAGGACATGCAGTAAGTACTTATCTGATTCAAAGGAAATCCACAAGGTTTGTAAGGGAATTGTGCTTGTGAAAACACCACTAGTTTGCACAAAAAAGAAGAGACAGTCAAGTGAAAAGGAGCTCTGGGTGCTCAAATTCTTGTAGGCAGAGGGAGTTAATGATCAGAAAACAAGGGAGATTTCTTGTATAAAAGAAAGGCCTATCAAGGAGTAGAGCAAAAAGCCTGAGAGGGACCCAATAGCAGCAGAAAACAGGAGCTAGAGGAGCAGGCCCAAGGACTAGACCCAGGCCTTCATTAAGAAGTACTCCCTGCCTGGATTAGAGAACCAGATTTCAGCATATGCCCAGCTGCATCTCAGACCACAGTGACCACTAGGCTCTGTTCACTTCCCCCCGTTGGGGAAGGTAGTGACTGTCACTGTTATGATCTCCATGTCAGTGGTGGATGCAAACACACACTCTGGGCCCCTGTTGCCCCAGCTGCAGGGAATGTTGTCAGCAAACAACCCCCCAGGGAATGCCACACCTACAGAGAACTACCCCAGCCAAGGTCATACTCTCTCTCCCCAGTGCTGCTCACAGCCAGAGACTGGAGAGAGCAAGTGTACAAAGGACAGAGATTCCATCCCGTGTGGAACAACTTTTCCAGGCCAACTCAGCATCAGGACTCCTGTTATCCCCTGAGATTGAGGCATGGACACTGCAGCTTGACTTCTCCTCCTGCCCTGTCTTGCTATGTGTCCCTCCTTTACACACACTTCGATCATCCTGCACACTCAATACTGTCTCAGTGTCTCCTTCCCAGGAAACCCACCCTGGAATACTATCTCTGTTGCATATTGGAGGGGAAGGTGACCAGATAACTTGTCTTTTCCGGTCACTGGTCTCTACATCAATAGAAAGCACTCCAAAGAATCTCCAACTTGACCTGATTTAAGTGAGGACACCTTGCAATTTAAGTCTTAGCCTGATGTTCTAATGAGATAAGACTTTGGGGACTAGGAAGAAGCATATTTTGCACATGGGAGAAATGTAATTAATAGTTGCTAGAGGATGGACTAAGGTAGATTTAGAAACATGACTACAATATTTTACAACTACTTCCATAAGAAACAGAGTCTCCTTCCTCACCCTTAGATCTCAGTGGCCTAATGACTTTCTCTGACCAGCAAAATGCAGTGGGAGTGACATTCTTTGAGTGATAGAGTATAGGTCCCAAGAGACCCTGCAGCTTCCAGCTTTGTGCACAGGAACACTCTGAGACCACCTAAGAAATTCTAGGCTGGACTAATGACTGCTAGGAGACCAAATAGAGTGGAGGGTCCAGCCTACAGCTAGCACTGTGGCCTGTGGGTGAGACCATCTTAGACCCCCACCCAAGCTTCGCCACCAAATGGTAACAGTTGCATGAGCAATTTCAAGCAAGACCTTAGAAGAACTGCCCAGTCCACCTACAGAATCATGAGGAAACTCTTCATTTCAGTGTGATTACTACATAGCAAAGTCTAACTGAAGCTCCAAGGATGATCTAAAGGAGATGCTGGAAATTCATATTCTGTAGTTCTTTGGTTTCAACAAACATTAATTGTCTACTATTTTTCAGGAACTAGGATCTTTCTTCTTTACATGTTGGCATCCATGAGCTTCTACTGTACACAATTCCTTCCTCCTAGACTCATGGTCCAGCTCTGGGAAGTAGTGGAGGGACAGACAGGGAGATGAAGAGAGAGTGTATTCCACGCTTCTAGCCCTCCCGGTGCTGAGGAGAAAGTTAACCCTCACTTCCTCCTGGACCACAGTATATGTCAAACACTCTGCTCACCCATATCTCATGTTCCCAGTGGCCCCCCATAGGCATAAATGCCACCAACCATTTCAGATCTGGCTCACATTATGGTCTCCATTCTCACTGTCAGCCTTTTCTCTGTCCCCGAGTCCAGACTCTCTGAGGTAGGACCTAAGTGACCTAAGTGGATTGGCCACAAGTGTTTTGGGAAGTGGATGATCGCATTGTTCTCTCTTTTCACCAAGACACTTGCTGTGAATTATGTCCCCCAAAGACAAGTCCCCCACTGGGACTTGCAAATGCGACCTTATTTGGAAATAGGGTCAAGTTAAGATGGGGTCATACAGAAGTAGAGGAACCCTAATCCAACATGACCGATGACCTTCTAAGAAGAAGACAGAGACACACAGAGAGGGCACCATGTGATGAAGCCAATCACAATCCCAAAACACACAATCTCAAATGCTGAAATCATGAAAGACTAAAATCCCAAAAATATAATTCTGGAAAAAACAATAACAAATTCTTTAAAAGATATTTATTTACATTTTTAAAAGGGGATATATTTGAGAAACATGACAGAACACTTCATAGACCACTTATGCAATAAAATAGGCAACAATAACATAGATACTTTTGCAAGCATAATCACTCAGGTCTACTAATGACAGTGGCACAGATAAGCAATATTCACAAAGGAACAGGTCACTGAGGGAAACGTGTGGACACATGTTACCATGCCTGGTAATCGTATGCTCCCTGTATAACTGCAGTCATCTGAAATAAGGTGGCGAACAGCCTAAGTCTTTTGATGAGACTGATTAAAAACTATGATGGATTGCCACCACACATGCAGTCCCAAAGAGCCAAGATCTTGAAAAATTTTAACATTCATACATGAAATGTGCAAAATAGACATCTCTTCGTGTATTGAGGAAGTGTTGGCATTTCTACATACATGCACAATGCTTAGCGTATACAAAGTCAACTTTGTCATAATGCACTTTAGTGGAGTCAAATTTGCAAAAGATGCATAAAATGAGTCAGAACTCTTTAAAAGTCTCTACACAATCTATACCTCCAGGATTGGAAATGATTTGAAAATGAAATACATAGCACAGTGAATCATAAAAAATAATTCTGACAATTTAAAATAGTAAAAAAAAAAAATCTAAAAAAAAGAAAAAGAAAAGAAAAATACTAAAAAAATTGAAAAGAAAATTCAACATATGATAAAAGGTATTGCAGGGATAGATTACGGGCAATTGCACAGAAATAGTCTGTAAGAGCTGGCCGACGTCTACAATCATTAACTATATTTTGGATTCTTGCATCACAACGAATAGCTGCTTTTTTTTTTTTCTTTTATGACATAGATCTCCTTGGATAATATGTTCACATTAATTTTCCACAAAGTGATGTTCTTTTTGAAATGCTTCTGTGATTCGATATACACCGACATGAGCATTCCCTGTTCAATTTTCCCATCTTCTGTGATATGCTTCTAAGCTGTTTTGGGTACGTGAAAATGCGCTCTGCACACACTCATATAGAGACCACAGACTGGCAGAAACAATACTAGTGACAGAGTAGCAACACTGTTGCATAAGTGTCTTCTTTTCCCACCCTGCGCACAATTATTTTCAAACCAGTCAATAACTTTGCTGGCTTCCTCAGGCAACTGTGGCTTTAATTTATTAAAATCTCCTGGAAAGTCATCAGCTGGAAGGAAGGCCGGTGCAGGCAAACAACACATTTTTAAACAGAAGTTTTCATTGTTGCCATATCACGTGGTCAATCCGCTCATCTAGATTTTCTGCCAAACGCATTGGGCTGGATGGAAAAAAAACAAAGTTTATTGGTAACACCTTCAAATTCACTTTTAGAAGCCAAGGTGATAGTTCCGCCTAACATGACGCAATTATCCTGCAATTGTGATTTTTAGGATCTCAGACGTTAGGGATTTTAGACCTTGGGGATTTTGATCTTTAGAGATTTCAACACTTGGGATTATGGCACTCGAGATTGTCTTTTGGGACTAGGATCCACATCCCAGGTGACAACGAAGGCAGAGATTGGAGTGATGCATCTACAGGTCGAGGAACACCCAGGACGGCTGGCACGCCCGGAGCTGGAGGAGGCAGGGAAGGGCTCTGCCCATAGTCTCAGGGGGCGGGGCGGGGGCCAGTGTGGCCTTGCCGACACTTGCTCAGCCTCCGGAACCATGAGAGAATAGACGACTATTGCTTAAAGCCACCCAGTTTGCAGTAGGTAGTTGAGAGATCCCCGGGACACTAACACGGTACTCAAAGGATAAAACCGAACACGTGACGAGTAAGTGAATGCCTCGCGTGTCAGAGCCCACGGCACCCGCGAGAGGCTGCTCAGGACCAGCGGCATGTCCCTTCCCGCCTCGCTCCTTCCCCAACCTGGACTTCAGAGGCAGCACTGGGGTAGGGAGAGGAGGGAGCGGCTGCTGGGGGAAGCACTGCCGTTGGCGCCCAGCCCTGCCCTGCGTCCTGGGATTCTCGGCAAACACCCACCTCTCCGCCTCAGCAGACCAGTACAGAGGCTGGCGTCATAACTACCAACGCAAAAACGAAATGGGACAGCTCAATTTTGTGTGGTAGAACTCAGGAAAACACATACTTCCTTTTCTCTTTTTAGTGTTACCTTTCCTTGCGTACTTGCACGAGTGATAAAGTTTTTAAAAAAAATTTTCTCATTATGTTTAATGGTATTCATTGAAATGTGCTTTTTTATTTCAATAGATTTAGGGGGTGCAGCATGTAAGTTTTCAAAAATGTCTAAGTTGGTTACTAAATCCTGCTGGATGCAGAGAAATATCCCCTATCAATACATGCTACTCAGTCTCACTTACCACCTGCCCTGAACACTTAAAACACAAGAGCCTATAACGCTTCAAAAACTCACTCGTCCACATTCCATAGAGGAGGACAGTCTATCACACTTACCTCCAGAATATACTATCAAAACGCTATACTTCCTGCAGGAGACCTCATTCCCAGGCATCCCTGAAAAGGAACAGGCGTTGATGCACATGCATTTGATAACCAGGGACTTAAGTAAGATGGTAAGAAATTGCGGGTGCCTAAAAAGAGTATGAAATACTTGCAAAGGAGAAAAACAGCATCGGAGGACATTGCCAGGGAGCATGTGGCCGTTCCCACAGCCACACGCCTCCCAGGAGCCGTCACACATTAGAGGACATTTCCTCACCTTCTGCCACTTTCCTTTGCTCTCAACACAGGCTTGAAAAGAACTGAATGTCTCAAATCCTTTAAATTCATTATTCACACCTAATGGTTCAAAAATATGAAGGAAAAAATGAAACATTCTCACCATCCTTCCAGCTACGTGTTCAGGGCTGTGTTGAGACTTACGTGCTCCGAATCTGGGAGTGCCGCAGACCCGAGAATCCCGCCAGGACCCGCTGAGTAACAGTCATTGTAGGGCTAACAAGGAGGAAAGAAAATTGCAGAGACAAGACCTTAAAATATTGTCAGAAATGAATTTGGGTTTCTCCTCACGGCTTTACAAAAATATGGGTTTTCAAGTAAAATATCCTGAATTCTATCTTTACTCTAAGATTTTCAAAAATGATGTGGTCTCTTTCAAATTATACAGGTTCTGTCTTAATATTGAAGGGCCACCCTCCATGGCTAGGGAAGTGGAGAGCTGAGGCCCTTATCTGGATAGTTCAGAAGAGAAAATAAAAAACCCCCTTTGCTCCAGACTGCCCTTTAGGAGCACGGGAAGGTGCTGCCTGGAATGTCCAGGAAATGGGCACGTCTTTCCTTGTCTCGTTTGCCAGTAAAGATTTGGCCAGACTGGGCCCCGACAGTCAGTTTTTCATCCTGGACGAAAATGGAGCAAATTGACACAAATAGACGACTGTCTGGGGGGGAAGGAAGATGTCTCCTTTGAAGCCAGTGGGAAAGCAGAGATCGATAATTGAAACAACAGAGCTTTCACTCCAGTGTCTCTGCTGCCCTTGCACACGGACGACGTTTAGTGATTTTAAAGTGCACACGATCCTTTCTCGTCGACGCGTGGGGATCCGTCACCATCTTTTCCAGTACAGTCCCTACAAATTGCTCCGCGTGAGTGGGTTAGTAGTAAACTTTCCTTTGCGATCAAGGTTTTCTTCCACCAATCATGTTCTCCGTGCGATTTAAGATGCTTCCTTCCCGTAAGACGGCAAGAGCTCCACCCAGAGCTACTTTTTGTTTGTTTGTTTTAATTTTCTCATTTGTGTCTCCTTAAAACCATACAACTCTCACTATAAATAATACCTTCCATAAAAAAGATATTAAACAGGGTATCACTGATTGAAGCTTAAAATACTAAGAATAGAAACACGCCATGTGGATTTAGACAGAAATATTAAGAGCTGTCTGGCAGTAAATCGATTTTATAATAAGGCTCTCTGGCCTCTGCAATCAGAAAGCAGCTGAGGCACCAGGCTATCACACATACTCGATTGTGGGACGGATTCTGTACGTCTGACATGTTCATTTGTCCACACTGTGTGAACTTGGCTACATCTGTGTACTCCTGCTGCAGCCTGGGGTCTGATGCACTGTGGAGTAGGGATGGCAGGGTTCCGGCCATGTGCAGAAGTTGTTCTCATTTCCTGGGGTATCCTGAAGCCCACCGGGGGCTGGCCCCCAGGGAGGAGAAATCCATATGCCAGTTTGTGGTGGGAGGAGTGGGGGAGGTGGGCGCAGAGTCCCTGCCAGGTCACCGCAGGCTGAGGAGGGCCCTGGACAGACTCCAGGCTTAGCCATGGCGACCTCTCCCCATGGGACACACCTCCAGTCTCCTCTACAAAGATCTATGGTGAGAAGAGGAAAATAACCGGAAGCCGAATGTCAATTAGTAAGTGTTTTTTATTACTTCAAGACCAGAGGACAAAAAAATCCTACTGTTTTTAAAGGAAACAATGGCATGCTAAAAATACTAATTAATTATTCTGAAAATATGAATGGAATGCTGGAGTTTGCCACACTGCACATTTAAGCACAAAACACAGCATGCTGGTGAGTAACGCCGTCCCTGGGCTCAGGATGCTACTCCATTCATCACCGTGTTTGGTGTCACCTACGGCAGGTGAGGACAGAGGCAGTCCAGGCCAGAGTACACTCCCACTCTGAGGCTCTGGGGTCACCGTGCTGCGGCAGAAAAAGAATTTCAGCCATGAGGATGCATTTGAAAATTTACTTAAGCTACTTTCTAGATACCCTCGGCTGCGAGAGCTGATGTAGCCCCTCACAAGGCATCCACGTGCCTCTGTCTCCCCAAGGAGCTCGGGCGCTGCTCCCTGGAAGGCATTTCGCCCAGCTCACCGGAATAGTTGAGTAACCATCAAGACATAACTCCAAGGGCTTTACACTGGCCCCGCCGACACGTCTGACATTTCAAATCACAGAACTATAAAATTCTAAAAGTCATTCCGCAACGGTGTCAACCAGTCAGGAAACGTGCTTCCTCAAACATGTCACTTCTTATTTGATCAGAGATGAAAGCATCCGGTTTTGAAATGAAACTGCATTAAAACATCTGTTTCCTGGGACGTATTAAAGATAGAAAAGTCTAGCAGAGATCAAAGGGAAAGACAGAACCAGTCAAGAGGAATAAAACATTTTGTTTTACGGGGAAAGTCAAGAATACAGTGAACCTGGCAACGCCTATACAATCTGCTGGGCTATTTTTAGAACAGTGAACCCTTACGTAACCCCAGAATTTCAGTGAGAAGGGCTCTGGGGCCGGCTAGCTCCAGCCTCTCCTTTACACATTGGGTGTTTGGGGCTCAAAAAGCCAAGGAAACAGGCTGTAGATTTTTTAAGTGTATGCATGCATAAAACATTAGAAAATGACAGTTTTTATTTGACTTCCTCTAAAGTACATGTTTTCTTTATAGTTTCTTTAATGTGTGAGATCTCCTTTTAGAGCCTTTTGATGTATAGACATTTTGGATACTCAGAAAATTAATTGCTAATATCTAAAATAACTATAAATTTATTGTTCCTACACTGTTTATTAATGTAGTGTTCTGGGCCTAAAATTCTTACTTGTTTCCCAATGAAGTAATTAGAAGGAATGGCTTTCCCTGCTGCACGATTTTAAAATCAACATGTTTTAAAGCTCCAAAATAAATAGTTTACAAGCCCAGATCTGTTTGTGTTATTGGGATACTCAAAATGCAATATTTTTTTGTTGTTGTTGTTAGATTACAAATTGATAAATTTACAAGATAATCCATTAATTGTTTTTGTGGTTTTTTTTTTTTTTTTTTTTTTTTCACTCATGGCCAGGGGAAAGAACAGAAACAAAAGGATGCGTGGCCGTCCAAAGCCCTGTGGCAGTGTTTCTCAGCCTTGGAACCACTGACCTACTGCCGGTTGGAGAATCCCTTGTCCTGGGGGTGTCCTGTGTGTTGTAGAATGTTTTGCAGCAACCCTGCGTGCTAGTAGCACCCTCTGTCGAAAATGTGACAACCAAAAATGCCTCGACACTACCAAGAGTCAGGAGTGTGGGAAATCACCCCAGTTGAACACCGCTGCCCCACAGCAAGGGATATGTAGAAATTGGTGCATTTTAAAGCAAGAATCAGAATGGCAACTTTTAAGTAAACAGCCTTAGTAATGATAGCAATGTTATGTCTGCCTAGGATTTGGAGTGTAAAATTGTGAGCATGATCAGTCTAAGAGAGTGGTGTTATGATGATCCAGTTGGAGAAAATTTATACTAGTACTAACAAGGCACGGCACACTATACCTGGGGAGGGTAGCATTTTATCACCACTTTCACATGGGGAAAAGCAGTCTTAAAGAGGGTACTTCTTACAAAGCGGGGGGCGGGGGTGTTGGGAGTGGAACCCACACTCAAGTGCCGCAGCCCCTTCAGTACCTTCTGTCTCCTTAACCAGCTCGTCCTCAGCTCGGGGTCTCCTTGGTAGCCATTCTGGTTTATGGGTAGATATTTTAATAAAGTGTCACTGACGAGACAGCTCTAACTTGTTCTGTGGATTTTGTCATTCTGACCTGCAATAGCAGTCTATTCGATCTTTTTGTTTTACTGCTCACTCTATGATGGTAGGGAATTTGAATGTCTATGCAATCGTGATATGGATACAGACAATGTGGGTTTTCGAGTTGACAAAGAGTCTGTTCCATTTTCATAGGTTTCAAATGACGTCTCTCCGGAGCCTCCACAAATGGTGCGTTCCACCCATTTCAACACAGAGTACTGCTATTGCAAAAGGTCAGTTAGATATATTCTTTCCTTTTTATTTATATTCAAAATGGAAAGGAAATCAAGTGCTGATAAGGTTAGATTTTGATCCTTGAATTACCAAAGCATTCATAGAATATACCCTTTAAATAAAATCTCAGCAAACAGGCAACATCCAGCCCCAGACAGCCTAACGGCCATGAGGAAATCAGAGCATCTGGCAGTTCAGATCTATAACCAGCTTTTGGGGGGGGGGCCCTCATGACTGATGAATAAACATTAACATTATAAATGAATATCAGTAAATATTACGTGTGGGTGCTTAATCACATAGCAATGAAAACAATTGCGGGGTCACATTTCTGAATCAGACTGTCAGGCAAACATTTACAATTGAAAATAATAAAGTATGCTTTGACTCCTAGAAACTGGAAGATCACCATTTGCATAGAACCTTTCTCTTCAATCTTTTTACATTAATATTCTAGAAATTAGGGTGGGGTGGAGACTGAGGCACCAAATAGACTTTGACCCCACAATAGAAATCAGTCAATGAATATAACTAAAAGGTCACACTTAGTAAATCTTAACATTGCTCAACATTTAACAAATATTTACTGGGTACAATTTCTGGGCAAGACACAGTGCTTGGCACTGAGAATATGGAAACCAGCAAGTTACACACGGTCCCTGTCCTCAGGAAACTTGCAGTTTTGTGAGAAAGACAGTCAATAACCAGGAAAGTCAGTAAATTTTAAAAAATGAAATTTGGTGAGTGCTGTAAAGTACATGAAGAGTGGCGGTAACGACACGGGTGGAGGAACGGCCTTGCAGGAAGTGAGATGTGAGCTGAGACCGGAGGACTGCGGGGTTTCCTTCCACGGGTAGTGGAAGCCGCTGAAGAGCCCTCAGTAGGGAAGGGGAGGACCTGGTGAGCTCTGAGGATCTCACTGGTGGCCATGGGGCGACCAGGATGGGCGGCCAGGGAGCAGTCGACAGGGGAAGGCAGGAAGTTTTCGGGGAGTGAAGGTGAGCCGGCTGTGTGGCCTGGGCTGGGATGGCAGGGAGAGAAGTTGTTGGCGATGACATGTCACTTGGAGCCTTGGTAGCATGCACCTATGAGATGGGCCATGGGTGTGCACCAAGGAAGCACAGGAAACAGACCGGTTCTTTCCTGAGCAGTCAGTGGATGGCGATGTCTTGGATGGCAATGGGGAAGGATGAGGGATGAGCTGTGTCTTAAATAAACATGAGATGTACAGGGGGCTTTGAATTAAACAAGTTCACCAGGAAGCTGGACAGTCAGGGCTGGATCTCGGGAGAAAGACAAGGGCCGAACAGGTCAATTAGGGAGTGTAGGATTTGAACTGTGGGAATGGCATGAGCACCTGGGGATGGCCCAGGACAGAATCCTGCGCAGCTCTCACACTGAGAAGTGCCCCCGGAAGGGGGATCTGGAGAAGAAGGTGGAGAAAGAGTGGGGCGAGAATCAGGAGCAGACCCCGAGAGCAGAGTCTCACGGAAGTCGAGCACGGGGGAACGTGCCCCATCCACGTTCTCACTGCAATGATTCAGGCACCTTTTAATTGACAGTGACACAAGGGTCAGCAAGTTCCCTGCACCTTGGAGGTTACATTCTAGCCATAGCTTATGTTTCAGCAACGTGCAATGGGTTAATTGTGTTGAATGATTCTTAGAAGTGAGAAAAATGAGAACATACGCATTATTGGGATTTGGCGGCAGGGAGGTTCTTGGAGATGTCGACAAGGGCTCCTGGTGGTGTGCTCTGGCGGAGCCCAGGTGGTCCAGGTGGTGAGAGGGTGTGGGTGGCACATGCAGATGAATCTTTCTGAGAGATTCTGCTATGGTAAGAGGGGGACAGGTGGCCAGGTCTAAACAGGACAGAAAGTCGAGTCCCGTACTTGATTATTTAAAGACAGAAGGCCCCGGAGCATGTGGGAACACTGAGGGGAAGGATCCCATGGAGGAGGAGAAATTAATATCGGACAGAGAGAAGCTAACCATGGCAGCCCTTCCCTGAGAAGCTAGGGCAGCGTGACCCCCGAGCAGGCACTGACAAGCGGGACTCAGGCAGAGAGGCAAACAAACGAAGGGAGAGGAAAGGGTCAATGCGGGTGGCTCTATAAACTCGCAGCAGGGGAGGTGTGTGTGTTTCTACCTGATGGGGATCAGGTCACAGGGAGAGCAGGAGGCAGAAAAGAGGGTGTTACAGGCTCCGCAGAGAGGAGAAGAGAGCAAACGGGCATCAGAGAAGTTGGAAAAGAGTTAAAGAAACCCAGCAGAGCAGGGCCACCTGCCTGTTTGAAGGTTTGTGATGGTGAATTTAGAGTAAAATCAGGTGATGCCATTTTCTCCAATCACGTTGACCACTTGAGCTTACGAAGATGGCAGCATAAGTCACCCAAGGGTGGATTTGTGGGTAAGCGAGACGGAGGAAGAGAGACAGGAGCGTCAAGGGAGTCAGTGGCACACGAAAGTCTTAAAAGTGCAGCATGGGAGGAAAGCGAAGAAAGAGGGGGGCCGCCAGCCGAGAGCCGAGACCCACGGGGCGTCGCCAGACCCTAAAGACAGGCGGCCTGCACGTCTCTGAAGACCCTGAGCACACAGCTGGGGCACGTGACTCCCACAATTACGGACACCTGTGCCCCCCGGGTCTTCAGGCAGCGATGATCTCAGGTGTCCCAGCTGCCTCATTTCTTCTGGACACCTCCTGCCACCGCCTTTCTGGTCATCTTGGAATCATGTCACCTTTGACTCGTTGGCAGGGTGATGACTTCCCATTGCCCACAGCTGGAGACAACTGCCCCAAAGCGGACTCCAAACCCACCCACTGTCTAAACTCCCTGGATGAGTAATAGGTTGTGCATAATCTAAGAAATGAAGCATTTAACTGAGATAAGACTCCCGTGCCCTGAAGGAAATACACGTTCAGATGCTTGTGACTGGGGGAAAGGGTGCTAGGGCATCGATTAAAAGGACTCAGTTCAGTTTGTTTGGGGACAGGACAAGAGAGCAGGTCTCCAGATGACCTGGTGGCACAGTCCTGTGACAATGCAGGCAGGGGAGAAAGGGTGGTTTAAACTAAATTCCTCACCCTGCAATTTTGAATTCTCTACCTCCCAACCCAAAGCGCTACTTCCCACAGCCTCTTTAAAAACACAACCCGAATGGAAATCTTCCTGCTGTGTTTCAGCATGCAGGAACTAAGGTCTAAGGCTGACATAAGGTTTCTGGAAGGTTGGCATTGCTTTTTAAAATGATCTCTTTTATCCTCCTACATGTTCATTTGCAAGTAATTAAACACACACAGTAGTAACTCAAGGAATAGTAATGTCCCTGACAAGGAAAGTAACAAACAGGAGGAAATTAAAAGGACCCAATATGACCCAGAAAAAAAAAAAATCTCACAGATTTAATCAGGAGACATAGAATATTCTCTGGGCCCTGTTACAAAGACCCCTGGTGCCAAGAAACATGGCAGAAATGGGACAATTAAAATGGATATGGGGAGGGTGGCAGATACACAAGATGAAACAGGGATGTAGCTGTGCAGAGCAGGCAGCCCCAGCAGAATGCAAATGAGAGATGCAAACCTAAACAAGAGCCGTGCCAATGGGAAGAGGAGCGGAGGAAGCCGGAGTAACTGAGTCTGTCTCCACTGCACTGCCAGGAAGCCAGCAGTTCCCCAGGCAGACCCTGGGAGATCCGGGCGTCTCACCCTAGCGGAGCATGTGCTCCTCTCCCTGCAGCCTTGCACGCGTGCCACAGAGTCAGGATTCTGAATTTGTGGCAGGCCGTTGGCGATGATTATTGCCCCCGTAGACACCTCTCCCTATATTGCCTTACTGAGCAGACAGATCTGATGGTTCATACAGCGCAGAGAAGGATCAGACAATTTGACTTGCCATGTTAGAATACCGCCCATGCTCAGTGATAGATGGGTTCTTGACAAATTGCTCATGGCAGCCAGCATTTAGCAATATCGTGGATGTCTGAGTCTAGAGAATGACCTTATCCTTGAGGTATTTATTACACACGTTATAGACAGCCTCTTATCCCACCAGCTAATGTACATGAGGAGAGGAGAGGCAGGGTGATGGGGGCTTCCATCTCCTCCAGATACACCCGCCAAATGGTGGCCCTGTTAACTGAGATCCTACTCTGTGCCAGATCCTTACCTACATTTCTCATTATTTATAAACAAATACTGACAGTGTCTACTGTGTGCTGAGCTCTGGGATGAGCCAAGAAGGCCTGCCCTCAGTGAGCTAGAGATCCAGTCTACTAGCAGCTGGTGGAGTAGGTGGTGTCAGTTGGGCAACAAAGTCCTGGGTTCACACCAAGCTGCGTGGTCCCACAGACCTATCCACCGCAGTGGGAATATTCTATAATTGTGCATGGCCCACCAGTCACTTGTGCTAGTACAGCTAAAGCAACTACATTTTTTCTTTTACTTGATTTTAAATTTAATTTAAATCATCATATGTAGCTAGTGGCTACTCTGCTGGACAGTGCAGATGGAGACTACTGACCCAAGGCAGTCCGACCGTAAGTAATCGTTCTAGAGACAAGAATATTCTGAAGCTGGGGGTGCCCTGGCAACAGCTGTGGAGGGCATGCGAGCAGCTGCTTGGGGGCCTCTCCACAGCCACGGCCACTGCTTCTGGGGCTTCCCCGTCCCCAGTCCCCAAGGGCTTGTCAGAGGCTGGATGGGTGGCGTGGCCTGGGCGGCAGCAAAATGGCTTAGGAATGTCTGATCTGCCAACACCGTGCTTAGCTGTCCAGCAGTGTGGGCCCCTGGCACGGAGCCACGCGTTGCTTATGTGAGTGGGTAGTCAGGACACCCCACAGGCCCACCTGGAGCCTCTCACCACGGAGAGGTCAACTCAGGGGAACTGAGTTCACCCCTCAGCATCGCCCGCAGTGGGGTGGTGCCAGGTGGGTCCCAAGCCCACTCCAAGCCTCAGGGTTCTTGCACAGAACTGGAATCCTAATTCCCCTGAAATCATGTCATTATTGAACTTTTAAAATGTCTTGGGTCTTTGGATCACCAAGCACTCACCTTCATTTTATTTATTTGTATAGATTCACTTGTGCAGAAGTAGACTGCGTTATCATAGAAAAATCAGACTATACGGAGAAGGGGAAGGCCAAGTGCCCACAATCCCGCTGTGCTGCCTAAACCTCTGTCAGCGCATTGGCGACATCCTCCGGACGTGCTCTGGCGGCAGGGAACCTGCAAACACACCACGTTGCCCGCTCCTTTTTGTATTTTTATTTTTTAATAAAGACTGCATTACTCACAACATACTCTTCTAAGTCTTGATTTAATCGCTCATCAGCAGGTCACGCGTGCCTTTGGAAGCATGCTGTTATTTTAAATGCTTTTCCTACTTTTCAAAATTCCAAGAACATGTCTGAGAACACACTTATTTTAAATTCCTGCATAACATTCTCTTTTCTTGTTGTGCCCTAATTTATTTACTCAAGTCTTTATTTTGAGATATTTGGGTTGTTTCTAATATTTTACTATCACAAATAATGGTGTAGTGGCTTCTGGGTCAATACACAGTGGACTATTTCCTTTTGAAAAAGTTCTCCAAAGAAATTGCTGGGTAAAAGGCACACACATTTTTACCATGTTTGATTCATATCACTAAATCATCCTCTCGAAAAAGAAGAAATGTGTGAGTTCGCACTCAGCTGCAGATGCTAATCCTGACTGAGGCTGCCCCTTGCCTTGCACCCCCTGGTCCCCCCGTAATTCCTGCTGCTGTGCCCAGACCTCACGCTCGCAGACGGGAGCACAGCTCACACGCTTCCACCGGGCAGCCTGCGAATCATGAAGACAGACGGCACATCTCCCCAAAGTTTTATCTGTTAGTCTAAATATTTCACATCCTTTAAACATGCCTCCTAGGAAGTGGTTCCTAATCCAGTCTGTTTATGCTCCTATTAAAGCAGTGCCCAGATTCAAATAACAAAATCAAGACTGTAGTAACTATCATTTAATGAGTACTTAGACTGTGTGTGAGATTCTTTTCTAAATGCTTTTAATTTGCTTTGAATCTATGATCCCTGTTATGCACTGAAATGTGACCCCCCCCAAAAAAATAAGATTTATATGCTGTTGCCCTAACCCTCAATGTCCCCGTGTTTGCAAGTGGAGCCTTTAGGAGATAAGATTAAACGAGGTCATAGGGATGAGTCCCTGATCCCATAGGATGAGTGACCTCGTAAGAAGAGGCTCTAAGGGCAGTGTGCTCTCTCTGCCTGTCTCTTTCCCTCTCTCTCTCTCTCAATCTCTCTTTCTCTCCCTGTCTCTCTCTCCCCATACACAGCACAGAAAAGAGGCCATTTGAAGAAAGAGTGAGAAGGTGGCTGTTTACAATCCAGAAAGAGAGCCCTCCCCAGGACCCAAATCAACAGGCATCTTGAGCTTGGACTTCTCATCTCCAGGAGTATGAAAAAATAAAGTTCTGTTGTTCAAGCCACCCACTCTGTGTTATTTTGTTAGTCAACCCAGTCAGCTGACTACAACAGTTCCCTTTAGTCCTCAAAGAAATCCCACAAGATAGTTCTTATTACAACCGCCATTTGAGAGACAGGGAAAGTGAGAAACAGAGAGGTTGAGCAACTTACGCAAGGTCCTCGTGCAGCTGGAAGTGGTAGAGGTGGAGTGTGAACCCAGGTAAACTCACTCCAGAACCCATCTCTTGAATTCCGTGGTGTGTATACTGCCTCTTATCACTGGACGACATCTGTCTAGTCAAGATTAAAGATGAGCACCTCCCTTGGTCTAGAGTCAATACCTCTATTAATGTAGCTCAAGTTACATTAGCTCTTTTGGCAACCACATCATATAATTAGCATACTTGGTGTTTAGTTTACTAAAACCTCTAGGTTCTGTTTCACATAAGCTTCAGTTGAGCCATGATTTCCCCATATCTAAAATGCAATTGGGATTTTTATGAGCAATGCACCTACCATGATTGAATTCTACCAGTTATACATTCCAACCCATCAGGGTCTTTTGGGGTCCTGGTGCAAACCTATCTCCCAGCTCCCCAGTTTTGCTATTTACAAATTAAATAAGGCTGCCTTCTGTAAAGGAAGTGTGCCTTATAACCCATGAAGGGCTACACAGATTTGTCACTGTTATTAAATATCTCCATCCAAGTCATTGATTAATGTTGCCATCTCAGAACCAGCAAGGGGCTCCTGGAATATAAACTGAGAACCTCCTTCTCGGTAAGTGTTTTGCAGTTCTTTAGACCTGTGTTCCTCTTTGGTAAATATTACAATTTTGTGCCCTCATCTTTTTTCCTTTATTAAAGTAAAAAAAAAAAATCAAGCTTTATTTTTGTATAAAAATGTACTTTCCTTTAAAAGAGAAAACTCTTGGTGTGTGTGATAAATGACAAATCACACCATACTTGTAGAATGCACACTCCATAAAACAAAGATGTCATTGCACTTTGCTTTCTATTTCTGTGTTAGAATACAGTGTGCACATACTTTGGTTTCCAAATATAAGTACACACACTTACGTACCTATTCTGATGCCCTGAGGCGCCCGTGTTCCAGCTGGAATGGAGACGTCCTCCCTTCCCGCCTCTGTGTCCCTACTCTGCATTCACAGCTCCACAGCTGTCCAGGGCCTCGGGTCAGAAAAGCCTCTCCAAGTGTGGACTTTTCTAGAGAGAATATCATCAGAGTGAGGTGGGACGAGCCTACGCTGGGGTCTGGACACTCCCTTTGATAAGCTCAAGTATGGTTCTGCTGCTACATTTTCCCTTTCCTTCCCTTCTGGAACGTTCTCATATATGCCTAGCTCAAGAGAAACACGCAGGAACACCACACCCCCTGCTGTGGCCGCAGCAGCCCCCACAGAGCCCTCACATTGCATTGCAGCCGATCCCCAGGGTCTGTTTCAGTGGTTTTCCCTGCAGATCTCGCTCCTGGCATTAGAACCCGATGCAGATCCTTTGAGGGGACTACAAATGATGTCTCCTCTTC
The DNA here is from genome assembly GCA_963574885.1 of Lepilemur ruficaudatus. Classification (NCBI taxonomy): domain Eukaryota; kingdom Metazoa; phylum Chordata; class Mammalia; order Primates; family Lepilemuridae; genus Lepilemur; species Lepilemur ruficaudatus. The sequence continues at coordinate 18,675 of CAUYRT010107156.1, forward strand.
GATCCAACTCTTCTTTCCCTCTTGCTTTAACGCCTTGAGCCGACCTACGTTTACGACGAGCCAGGCCCCATCACAGCCCCAGTAAGGCAGAGCTCACAGGCACGGACTGAACTGAAGCACCACCAGGCCGGGGGGCTGTGCGGGAGCGCCCCACAGCACGAGGAAGATGCCTGAGCGCCTGCCTTCCACGGGACTCCAGCTTAGCCTTCAGGTATGAATGCGCATGAAATACCTGTGAATCCTGGCAGGCTGGGGGTGTTTTTAAGTGCAAGAAACTTACAGGTGGCAGTTCACACGTGCCCTCCCTGGCGGAGACTCTCGACTCCAGAGGCAGCCCCAGCACCCAGCGTGAGTGCCCAGTGCCCGGGACGCCCTTGGGTGTCTCCCTGGTACTCTCCACTCTCTGCTCTGTCAGCCTTTCACATTCGTTGACTGTTGTGGGCCGAATTGTGTCCCCTCAAAATTTGTGTGTTGAAATGCTCACCCCCAGTAGCCCAGAGTGTGAGCACATGTGGAGACCGGGCCCGTACAGAGAGGATCGAGTTAAAACGGAGTCCTTAGGGTGGGTGTTGATCATTACGACTAGTCTCTATAATAAGAGGAGCTTTGACCACAGAGACAGGATTGGGGGAGACGCCATGAGACATGGTGAGAGAAGACGGCCACCTGCAAGAGGGAGGGGCCCTCGGCAGGAACTCCCCTGGCCAAGCCTGGGTCGGGACCTCAGGCCAGAACAGTGAGAAAGAACGTCTGGTGTGTGAGCCACCCAGGCTGTGGCACGTTGCTAAGGCAGCAGCACTTACGAACACACTGATGATGGGTGGCCATACGTACACTTGGTGACGTGATTAAATAATTCAAGTACTTTTATGCAGAGTTTTACACTGTAGTGACCCCCGAACTCCCACCGCCACTAGCAGCGGTGGACTCAAGCCCTTCCTCCTGCCAGGGGCTTTGTGGTGGAATGACGGAACCTCTCGGTGAAGCGCCCGGGCAGGCGGCATCTCCCCACGGCGGTGCCCAGAGCATGAGGCCCACACATCCCAGGTCCCACCGGGTGGTCTCTGCGGGCTGCCCCTTCACACTCTCCATGGGACCCTCCTGTCAAGCTCCAGGCAGACTCATTCCTCACAGAAGCAGGAGAAAAATTCTTGGTGGCTCCTGAGCAGGTTTAGCTTGAGAGGAGCCAGGTGCTGTCGTTGCCAAAATCTCCTCTCACTTCTGGATGCCTGGCCTTTGAAGAAAGATAGGGACACACGTCAGGCTCAAAGTCACACATTCTGAGGTGACGACTCTGCAGTCGGCGGACAGGACAGGCTCAGAGCACCCAGACGCCCGGTGCCAGCTGACACCACTCGGCCCCGTGCAGCCGCACAGGCCCGGCCCCGTCGTGGGGGCATCTCAGGCTTGTTTATCTACTGAAACACTTTGTTATTTCTTTTTCCAAAAATGCTAGATTGTAAAAAATCCAAACATTTGTTTTCTTAGAAAAAGCTAGTGACCTGAGGAACAAAAATCAGAATTAGGGGTCGTCGAAGAGGTCTGGATAGCCCTTTACACAGAGAAACTGGAAGTTGATGACTTATCTTCAAAAAGTATTCCCTGCACGGTGCTTTGCCATTGTTATTAAATATTTCATTCCAGGATCTTTGAGACAGAACAACTGAACTTCTTGGTGGAAGGGCCCAGGCAGGTGCGACCTCCTCACAGGGGTGCCTGGAGCACGCGTGTTAAGGACCCTGAGCACTGTGCTTCTCAGTCCTCCCCTGGTGGCCTGGAATACAATGGGAGGGGGTCGGACGGGGGCGGGATGTGTGAAGCCAGGAAGGTGCAGGGAGGGCGTGCCAGGAGGCACCACACAGGCGGGACCTGATCTGTTTTATTGGGCTTTTAGGGTGAGGTTTCTATATGAAATTATATTTGAAAAACAGGTTCCATGAATTTTTTAAAAAATGTCAAAAACCCACAAAGATTCTAGATCAGTCTAGTCATTTTATAGAAGAGGAAACCAACCCAAGAGGTGAGAAGTGACTTATCCACGGTGGATGCTAAGCTCACAGTAGGGCCTCGACTTCGTCCTGACACCAGCAAAGAGCCAGAGGGACCGGGTCCTTCCCAGGCTGGGGCCGTATCTGTGGAGGCAGCAGAGAGGAGGCCGGTGCAGGTCTGCGGTGCAGATGGGAGGGGGTGAGGTCAGAGCCAGGGAAGAGAGGCCTCTGGGCCCCCCTCGTCCCAGGCACTGAGGGTCACCCCTGTGACTCAAGACAAGTTTCGGTCCTTACCCCATCAGCCAACAGTGGGAGGGAGAGGCAGCGATAACAAAAGCACACGGATGCATCCCCTGCACAATCAGGCTGACAGCGACACGGAAGTGTGCCATCCCTGGCAGCCAGGACCCTCCTCTCCTTCCAGGTACATTGGGGGTGCCCAGTGTCCCCAGTCAGGGGCCCATCCCAATCTCTCCTCGCTCTGGCAAGGACCCTGTCCCTGATCTGCTGTTTCTTGAACTGTGCTCCATCTTAACGTGTCTGTCTCTTCAGTCTTTTATTTTTATTAATACTATTAGCAGAATGAATGAAAGACCTCCTGGTACCTAATTTCAGCTGGAGTGATAAAAACAACTTGGACATCTGCAAGGGCACACACGTGGAAGCAACTGCACTAATGTGTCTGGACAGGCGGCCCCTCCGGAGTCACACCAGGACTGACCCGCTGTCATCAGATCAGCCCTCTAACCGCGAGCAGAAGGTAGAGCCCATCCCAGGGCAGTGAAATGACGTCCAAGCGGGTGAGGCAGGCATGAAACGCTCAAGGCGCTCGATTCTTGGATATTCCCAGAAGCCCCGAGGTTGCAAAAACAAGCAGGCAAGTAACAGCCCAGACCCCGTCAGCGGTGTCAGAGCTGGGCGGCGGAGGTGTGAGGCAGCAAATATAGAACACAGAGGAAATCTTCCTTGATTTGCAAGTGTTTTCACGGTATCTCCTTCCGCGTCATATTTTTAGTAAAAGTAAAGTGCGCTTGTTTTTATTTCTCTGGGGCTTAGAGAGTTGAAGGAAGAGGGTGCAATCTGAGTTTAATCTAATTAAACATTCTAAAGATATAAATATTGGCAAATGAATTAAGATGATAATTTTAGGATTGTGACTAAAATGCTCCAGCCTCCAGGAACTTGCAAGGTGCAGACAGAACAGAATAAGTTAAATCTACTAGAATGTTCTAAAGGCATAAAAATTGGGAAATTAATTAAGGTGATAATTTTAGTATAGAAACTAAGACTCCCTGTACTTTGTAAACAAATAAAAAGACAGCTGTGCAGGTTTGAGTACTTAAGATTCTCACTACTCAACAGTCAAGAGCTTTCGTGCATGCCAGTGTATGGCAATGCCGTGTCACTGGTTCGTGTCTACCTTCTGGGCTGGGGGTGTTCAGGTGACTTTCCAATCTAGACTTAATTCAGAAATGTAAATTAGCATGTGTCCATCAGCTTTGGGTTGAGCAGAAATTTGGCCAAAGTTGTAAAAGTCACAACAGAGTTGAGCATAGCCATCAGTAGGACTGATGGTCCATGGTGTGTTAGATGTTTCAAAATCAAGAAGACATTTGACTTCTTTCATCCTTTGAAATGATAAATTATATATTTTACAAATTCAACCCCAAGAAGATACGCAAGTGCCTTAGTTTGCTAGGGCTACTTTAACAGATCCTGCAAACTGTGTGGCTTGGTCAACAGAGATTTACTGTCTCCCAGTTCCAGAGGCCGAAGGCCTCCTTGGAGGTGTGGGCAGGGCTGGTTCCTTCTGTGGCTGTAGGAGGAATCTGTCGTGGGCTCTGCTTTGACTCCTGGTGGTTTGCTGGCAATCTTTGGTGTCCTTGGCTCATAGACTCATCACCCTGATCTCTACCTTCGTCTACACATGACACTTTCCTTGGTGCCTGCCTGAATCCAAATTTCCCTGTTTTATAAGGACACCAGTCACATTGTATTGGGCTTACTCTTATGACCTCATTTTAATTTGATTATCTCAGTAAAAATCCTAATGCCAAACAAGGTCACATTCTGAGCTACGGGGGATTAGGACTTTAACATATGAATTTTCAGGGGAAGAGGAACACAATTCAACCTATAACAACAAGTAATCCTATAACATAAATTAGCTTTATTTTATCTTTACCTGGCATAAACCCCTTTGCTGTCAGAAAGTGACTGTTGACAACCTGGACTCTGCATCTTCCAGTCTCATTGTCATTCGCACAGGAAATGGGATCTCGTTTCTTTTGAGCATGTAGCAGATTCTTAGAGATGTTGGAGACAGTTCTTCTGGGAATGACGTGTGGAGGATTACAAGCAGAAAATACTTCTTTAAAAGGACAGATATCAGGAACACATGTTCCTGGCTGGCCTTCTGAAAGTGAACCAAAATGCCCGAGTTACTCATTAACCATAAAGGGCCCTTGAGTTCGGAGCGGAAGCTGGGGAGGGCACTTTGCCAATGGTCACAGCTGGAAACATGGGGGCAAATAATGAGAACAGAATAAGGACCCACGAGTTCATTCTGATGTCATTAAAAGAGTAAATGTATAAGGAAGTGGGAGGGGAGGGGCACCTGTTCCTTATGAAGCAGTTCCAACTAGTAAGTGCAGAGGGATGACAGGAACAGAAACTCACCTTTGGAATGCCACTGGTGAATGCTAAAATCCGTGGACAAGACATTAGGGAGAAAATAGTATATTTCGCGTAGCCTCAGAGTGTCTCTCCTGACGTATTTATTAATGGTGATGGTAGTCTAATCTATGCCCATAAATTCCTTGATATTCTTTCCATCTAGGAGGTAGAAATGAAGTCTCCTTCCCTACAGTGTGGGCTGAACTACTTACACATTTTTAATCGGTGGAGTATGAAGCGGGAGAAGCAGTATGTTTATTATGAAGAGACCTGCAGATCCCTCCACGGGATCGCCAGGTGAGCCGGTTAACACCAGCAGCAAGCCCGGCTGGGGTCGCGTACCCCATCCGCACACATCCCCTTTGCGCATTCTTCCCACATGCACAACCTCAGCCTAACAGAAAACACCAGAGAAACCCAAAGTGAGGGATGTTCTACAGAACACCTGCTCAGTGCTCCTCAAAAGCGTCACAGTCATGAACCAGGAAAAAAGACCAGAGAACTGTGACAGATTAGAGGATGCTCTGGAGACATAGCGGCTAGATGCAGTGTGGGTTGTGGGTGGGGTCCTACATATCCCCAGAAAATGGTAAAATCTGAATAAAGTCTGTGGTTTAGTTAATGGTGTTGCAGGCATGTTAATTTCTCAGTTTTGGTAATGTTCTGTGGTTATGTAAGATATTAATGTTGCGGGAGTCGGGTGAAGAGTATCTGGGCAATCTCTGCACTATCCTTGCAATTGTTTGCACAAAGCCTTACTTATTTCAAAATGGAAAGGTTTTTATTTTTAATATGCTTTTGTGAAAGTAAGACAATTAAATGTTGGATATAAGTTATCCACTCCTTCCTGTTTGCCTTCTGTGTGTGACACCGTCTTGCTATAACCACAGACATTGTCACTGCTGCAAGGAGAAGTCTGCCTGTTTATCTTCCTTTTTCCCAGGAGAGTGGCCCCGTGGATGGACAATCCCTGAGATGCTGGGCTCGGCTGGCTTCAACATACCCATTAGGCACAGGAGGAGCACAGTAGGCCCACAATACCATTAGAAATCAATGTTTAAATTTATTTTAAAATCAGAATAAAAAAGAGACTGTTAGGTTGAAGAAAATATCTTATTATGTAATGTTAAGGTATTCACATATAACTACGCAGTAGTAAGTTTAATTTTTAATCCTTTTTATGAAGGAAGGGGCCACAGAAGTCAGAATGCAGCCCTGGAGGTTGATGTCCACGTACGTCAAAATGGAAATCTACACATGATTGTCCTGGTGTTGCAGAGGGACACAGGGGGACACACGCATAAGCACATGCCTCTCAGATAGAATACTGTTCCCAAACTGCACTCCTGGGAGGCCCAAGGCCACATGTAGGTATCTCAGTGGCTCCTATGGAAAGTTCTGGAATCTAAGCCTGGAGGCCTCTAGGTCTGGGCACCCCAAGCCCCACTCAACCAGAGCAGCACCACTTAAATTGTTTCTTACATGATGGAGTTCTAGCATATTATTTGGAAAAAAGGATTCTACTGCTAAAAATTTTTGAAAAAACTCTGAAATAAGAACTAGGAAAGAGCACCAAATATATTTTTTTAAAAAAAATCAGACCTTGAGATTCAATGATAAGAATTCTATATACAAGAGAAAATGAGGTGATTACATGAAAAAATTTAAAATGTGTTTGGCCTAACAATTTAATGTAGAAATACCTTGATTTGTTAAACACCAAAAAACCTGTAAATGTCAGTGGCAAGAACCCAACCCAAGTTTCTAAGCATGATTGGAATAGATAAGCACAAAAAGTAGAAGCTAGAGAGACATGTGATTTAAAAATTAAATATTTCAGGGCTCTGACCCAAATATCAACAGTTATTGAAGGCATAGACATTGTATTTATTGTGGTTTTCAGCAGGTAAAAATTAAGGTCTATTATATGTGGATGTTAAGTTAAAAGGCTGTGGGGAAATTATAGCCAATCTCTACATCAAATGATAAGTGTTTACTGGACATTTTTATAAATAAGCAGGCTCATACAGCGATGGCTCATTTGCTAACGTAGTCGAGGAAAGTTAATTGAGTGACCTAGCTGAATTCATGGTGCCGTGCAGCAGTGGGTGACGCAGATTTTGAGGGCTGGGTAACCCCAGAACGGCCTATCAATCTCAAATAGCCTGCATTCCAACTGAAGACCTGGTTATGTGAATCCAAGATTTGTTGTTTGACAGCCTGAGATAGCCCAGCGGGGTCTCCATACACAAAAACAATGGAGAAGCCCCCTTGAGGCATGAGGTACCCACCCATGAAGAATACAGGACCACCAATGAGCAACTTTTCTTAGTTGGTGTCCATGTTTCCCAACTGAGAGAACATTCAAGATTTAATTCCTCTCCCACCACTTATCTCTGGGTCAGAAACGTTGCAGAGCTAGTCATGGCTCCAGACTTCCTAATGGATGCTATTTTTGTATTCAGTATTCATAGATTCACATGGTTTGGGCCACCTAGCTGTACTCCAGCCCCACAGACCTTGGCGTGCATCCGAGGTGAGGAAACAGCTGAGCTCTGGCAAGACATTCAGACTATGTCACTATTTCTCTATTGTAGCAGTCTATGGAATTACAGAGCTTAAATATTAACATGGTTTAAGCACCGTGTGAAAGGCAGTGAAAATTCCTTGTTAAAAGGTACTGAAAATTCTCAGTGAATCTAAACCCACACTTAGCACTTACGTACCAGCCTGAATAAAAAGTGCTTGGGAAATCACTAATTTTTCACAGTGTCACTAAAAGGTAGGCCAATCTACAGGAGTGAAGAAAGAGCATATGCTTTATCCAACAGAAAGAGATCCCGGGATACTAACTGTAAAATCCTGATTATTCACATTGCAAAATCACCCTGAATCGAAGGATGGGCATGTTGGACCTAAGTCAGACATCAAGTTTATACCTTAAATCATTTGATTCTATTCTACCTTCCAGTAAAATCACCCCTAAAGCATTCTTATTGGATGAGATATTATTAAACTTTACAATATTTCCAGGATTGATGGTATCACCACTTTCTTTGTCTTAGTTCCCTAAAATAAGATCTAGGACTGCTACAGCAAAGCATGCTGTCGCCGGGCTCATGGACTGGCCATGAGCCGGTAGCACGGCAATGACACTTCCCTCTGGGTTATTCCCCAGTAGGGTAAATGTGTTCAGCAGAATCTGAGCTGGATGCATATTGCTGTTCTTTGAGAAAAACATCAGGGATTACTATATCACAAGCAATCACTGAAACTTGACTCAGCACTTAACATCCGCCAGGCAGTGTGCTGCCGTGTGCTCCCCATCCATTGTTTCACCCAAACGTCACCCCAACTTTATCAGGAGGTATTATCATTATCCTAGCCTTATAAATGAAAAAACTTAGAAAATGTGTGTAACTTAGGCAAAAATCACAGCTGTTCACTTATTTTGTTCTGGGACTCAGTTTCCCCTTCTGAGACGAGTTCTTATAACACTGAGTACCTCCAAGGGTTGTTATAAAGATTAAGCGAAATCATGTGTTATAGCTCTTTACACAGTAATTGACACACACTAAGCCTTTAGAAAAAGGTGTTTGGTAGACCAGAATGTTTTATTAACTAGAATACATCATGACCCCAAACAGGCTACATAAAAAGAACTCAAATACAGATATCCAGAGAATGTGAAGAAATGTATCGTAAGGGTATTGAAGTCTGTAATTACAGTCGTAGGGAGATCGAAAGCTTGCTTTCACAATGCGTTTGATAGCACAAAGCAAAGTGCTTTTTTCTCTCTCCCAGCCGAGGTGCTCCGTGGAAGGCAGTGAGATCTGAGACGGAGGAAGCCAAAGGAAGAAACCGTCACCGACCCAGATGGAGAACCACGAGAACAGGCCAAAAGCTTGTCAAAACTTCAACATAGTTTTAAAAAATCACGAAAATCATTTAACCACACAATTTTTAAAATAAATTCTGACAATTTTCTTAAATAAGGGCTGCATCTACAACAGACCTGATTTAAAATATATTTTATTCATTTGTCTAAAACCCTCTTCATTTTGCACAGGCTGCCATATTTTTCCATAACAAATTATCATAGATAGCATTCTGAAAAGAGCCCACCCATAATATGTTATTTAAGAAATATTGATATTTTTCCAGAGTCTTTTCGTTTCTGTCACTCAGTTCTCAGAGACAGATATTCTAATTAAAGGGAAGTGCACAGGCGCCTGGACTTTATTTTTTCTTTTCATGTATTTCTTTTCAAGTATTTACAACCATTAGAAAGAAACAAAGTTTGTGTTTGCATGTTGACAGCCAAGCAGGACAAATAAGAAATATTTGTCACCGTTCTCCAAATATCCTAAGTAGACTCCAAAAAAGAAAAAGGAAGGCATGGAAGGAAGCTCTCTAAATACAGCCAAATGACAACTTAACCTGAGACCCTACTGTGAAAAGAATAACTGTGCTCACTTCCTCAACGCCTTACTTGAAGTGAGACTGACTGAGCCTCAAGAAAATGGCTTGGAGTTTCCTTTGGTGGGGTCATATGTATGTTTCTTCTTCCAGAAATGGTTTTGTGCAAATGACTTGCAATGCCCACCTGCAGTGTTCGTATCCACGGCAGGAATGTCTGAAGACAGCGATCTCTATGCAAAAGTCTTCAGCAAACACTGAAATCAACATTTTGAAGAACAGTCTGAATCAAAATAATGAAGTACCTACCCATTCAACAAGCATTTTAGTACCTTCAACACATGAGCCTTCTGCTAAGTATTTAGACAAAATACAGGTGAAAACGGCCATGGCATGTTATGAGGAATTTGTGACCTAGTGATGAAAGAGTATACAACTAATGTCAAACTATACCCTCCAAAATATAACAAAGGCTAACAGAGAGGCGTAAGAATGCTGAGATTTAGAGAGGAGAAAAAAATGTTTTTTGGCAAGTGAGAGTCTTCATATCGCCGTGGGTTATTAGATCCCTGGTCTATGAGCCGTACCTTCATAGCGCAGGGTTTGTTTGGTCTTCTCATCTTTTTGTTCCTTTTCTTTATTGTGTTTTCTTTTTCCTTAACTTGCATTTGCTATTGCTGCTGTCATACTTCTATATGGTAAAGGGTATGTGAATGATCTTATTTCCTAGACATTAAAGTTATGAAAGCAATTTTCTGATTGAAAATCAACCAAAAAATTTTATTCAGAAAGAAAATGTTATTTAAAAAAGAAATTAGATTCAATGTTCTAACATTTAGGAGATAGATTTGGCAACATATATTAAAACATTAAAAGTAGGTATACTAAAAATCAGCAATTCCCTCTTATCACAAAATTTTACTTAAAGATGTGACCAGAGACTAATGTTCACAGAGTTTTAAATATGTCAAGTGCTGAGTCTGCTCCTCTCAGCAAGCACCACCTACTGACAGGGAGGTCATTCTGCACACCTTTTTACCACATTGACTGACTCATTACAGGGTGTGATAGAATCTCACCCACAACCACCACCTACTGGCTCAGAGATTAAACAGGGTGTGTCATTATCCAAA
>CAUYRT010107159.1:0-11408 GCA_963574885.1 Lepilemur ruficaudatus
ATTTTTAAAGTTATTTTCTTAGTGGATGTCATGGGGATGAAAATTAACATCTTAAGACAATAAAGTTTGTTTTAATACCAACTTAATTTCAGTCATATATAAAATCTTTAATATAGCTCTACTCTCCCCTTCTTTGTGCTATGTCATCATACAAATTACATCTTTATACATTATGAATCCTTTGACAGCTTTATAATTATTGTTTTATAAATCTGTCTTTTAAATCATATGGGAGTTGCAAACCGAAAATGCAATGCTACTTGCTACATTTACATATGTAATTACCTTTACCACTCTTCTTTAATTCTCCATATGCCTTTGAGTTACTGTCTAGTATCTTTTCATTTCAGCTTGGAGAACTCCCTTTGGCATTTTCTATGGGGCATGCCTACTAGTCATAAACTCTCTTATTATTTATCTGAGTGTGTCCTGATTTCTCCTTCATTTTGATTTCTCCTTCAGTTTTGTCGATATAAAATTCTTGGTCTATAACATTTGAGGTTTTTTTTTTTTTCCTTCAGAATTTTAAATATATGATTCCATTGCCTTCTGGTCTTCATGGTTTCTGAAAAGAAATTGGCGATTAATCTTATTGAGGATGTCTTGTGCATGACAAGTTGTTTCTCTTGCTGCTTTCAAGATACTCTCTGTCTTTCATCAGTTTGACTATGATGTGTCTAGTTGTGAGTGTCTTTGAGCTTATCCAACTTAGAGTTTGTTATGCTTCTTGGATGTATAGATTAGTATGTTCATCAAATTTGAGAATTGTTGAGCTATTGTTTCTTCAAATATTCTTTGTACCTTTTCTCTCTGTCTTCTCCTTTTGGTGCTCACATTATGCACGTATTGGTGTGCTTGACTGTGTCCTACAGGCCTCAAAGTCTCTTTTAATTTTTCTTAATTCTTTTTTTCTTCTGTTCCTTAGATTGGGTAATCTCAGTGACCTATACATTCAAGCTCACTGATTCTTTCTTCTGCCTGTTCAAAACCACTGCTGAGCCTCTGCAGTCAAATCTTAATCACAGTTATTGTACTTTTCAACTCCAGAATTTCCATTTGGTTCTTTATAATTTTGATCTCTTTATTCATTTTCTCTATGTAGTGAGATATTATTCTCATACTTTCCTTTAATTCTTTAGACCTGGTTCCCTTAGTTCTTTGAACATATTTATAGCAGCTGATTTAAAGACTTGGTCTAGTAATTAAAACATCTGGGCTTCCGCAGACATTTCTATTGGTTGCTTTTTTCTCTCTGAGTGTGGGTCTTACTTCCCCATTTCTTTATATGTTTTGCATTTCTTTGGTGAAAGCTGGACATTTTAAACAATATAATGTGTCAAATCTTGAAATCATATTCACTTGTTTGTTGTTTTGTCTATTTGTTTGTTGTTGTTGATATTTGCTTGTTTAATGAATTTCTTAGACTAATTCTTTGAAGTCTGCATTCTTTGTCATGTATGAGCCCTGTTGGGAAGTGTCTTCTAAGCAGGCAACTTACAACTCCGTCTTAGTCTTCACTTGCTGCTTGTGCAGAGCCTCAAGATCAGATGAGAGATTAGAGCCTTCTTGGGTCTTTCCTGGCCATGCACACAGTATGTGGCCTCCTCAATTCCCAAAAATATGTTGGAGCTTTTCACAGTCCCTTATGGCCTCATTAGGTTTTTTGTTAAAGTCTTTTGTTCAGCCTCTTGTTGGTCCTAACTGTTACCACCATCTCAGCTGGATAGGATGTTAAACAATTGCTACTAATTGCTTTTGACTAGAGCTCTGGAGAGAGGGCTGTTCACAGAGTGAGCTCTGAGTCAGGTCAAACTAAGACATATTGGGTCAGATAGAGACAACATGAAGCTTTTCCAGGACAAGATCAAATAATGGTAACTCTCTGGAGATGGGACTTTTTGTTTATCTCTGACTTTTTGTTTTTGCCCTCTCCAGGGTACTAGGCTGAGCTGCTTTTTAGGCCACTGCGGAGCTGGGGAAAGGTGTGTGGGAATAGGCCACGTCAAAGTGCCACAGAGCTCACTGTTCATACTGATATTCAGTTGTTTTACTTGAAGAAATGCTTTTAGGATTGTTGCAAATCTTCGGTTAAATTCCAGAGTTCTGAAAAAGTTGATTTTGACATTTTTTTGTGCCAGTTTTCTCTTAGTGTTTATGGAGGAGTGGGTTTTTGGAGGGACTTGCTCTGCCATTCCAGAAATACTTCTCCGTCCCAGCAATTTACTCCCTGTCTCCTGTGTCATCAACTTCCCCCTTTGTTGGATCAGTCCCACCCAAATGCCAAGTATGCTCTTATTTCACCCTCTTTAAAAACAAAACAACAACAAAAACTCTCTGCCTCCATCTTCTGCCTAATTTCTCCCCTTCTATGTACAGCAAAAATCCTCAAAAGAATCATCTACACTCCGTCAGTGTTGTCTCTTGAACCCACTCCCACCACGTTTTTGCCCATACTGCTCCTTCGTCCACCATCACTGCTCTGCTCACAGTCACTGGTCACCTCCACATTGCTATGTTCGGTGGAAATTTTCTTGACCCTTGTTTTATCTGACTGAGCACCAACATTTGGCCACACGGGTGTCACTCTCTCCTCCCAGGTGCTCTTTCTCCTTTGCCTTCTGGACACAGTCTGACATGGCTGCCTCATTCTTTTCTGCTACATCCCACCAGCTGGTTTGTTCTCAGCTCCTAGACCTCTAAAGCTTGCAGCGCCCAGGAGCTCTGTCCTTAGACTTCCCTTTTGTACTTACACTCACTCGCTGGTGATTTCATTCATTCTGGTGGCTTTAAACACCTTCTACGTGCTGATGACCTACCACGTTTGTGTCTCCAGTGCTGACCTGTGACCTGAACTGACCTGTTTAATCTGTCTCCAACAGGATAACTAAGGAGCATCTCAAACCTAACCTGCCCAAAACTGAGGTCCTGATATGCCCTAATTAATTCCCTCTGTATTCTTCCTGATCTCAATTAACAATAACTTCCGTCTTGCCATTGTTTAGGCTAAAATCCTTGGCATCTTCCTTGCTGTCTGTCTTTCTCTTACTTCTAAATCCAATTCATCATTAAATCTTTTTGACTCTACTCAGCATATATTCAAGATTCAGTCACTTATCACCACCCACTGCTACCCTCAGATCCATCTGTTAGGTAGTTAGCAAGGGATTCCGGGTCTCCTAGGGACAAAAGTGGGTGCTTTGCATTGGTGCAATTGCCCCACCTGGGAAGAAGGACAGGGTGGGCCTCAGGCCCCCATCTTGGTCCTGCCTCACTTTGATCCTGCCCTGGGCAAATGCCATACATGGGGGAGCAGGGAACACCCTACGAATCTGCCAATGAGAACTCAGCAGGCCAGCTGCAAAAGGATGCAGGGGACTCTCTAGCCCACAGGCCAAGCTGCATAGGCACGGTAGAGTCCAGAAGTGACCTAGAACACTCAGGTCATACAACTCCCAACTGTCCGATCAAAGTGGTTCCATAGTGACGCCTGAGCCACAGGAAGGCCCCAATCTGAGGTCTACAAAACAAGACGCAGACCATAACCAGGCCCCTTTTGGCCCCTTCCTTTTGCTCTCCCTTTGCTGTGACAGTGGGTCCAGTCACGATCTGTGGTGCGTGTATCGTGCTCTGTAAACCTGCATCTTGCGCGTGCTCTATAATCCTATCTTTCTCTCCTCAATAAACCTCATTTTTGTGCTTGCCTTACTTTGGTGCAGCTGGGCATTCTTCGGCCATGAGCACACTAAGAACCGACATTTCACGCTGAAACCTGACACTCCACATCTCTACCTGCAGTAACCCAACTGTTGAGCCTCTACCCTGTCCTCCTGCAGTTCGTTCTCAAGATTAGACATTCCTCTGCTCCAGACCCTCCATGGGTTCCCATCTCATGTACAATAAAGCTAATATCCTCACCATATTCTGCATGATCTGCCCTCGGTCACTTCTTGGACCTTGTCCCCTGACTCTCTTCCCTTTTCTCTCCATGGAAGCCCTGCTGGCGCCTGTGCTGGTCTTTGGCTACACGGGGCACTCTGCCCCTGGAATGTCTTCTCCCAGATGTACTCAGGGCTCACTGCCTCACTTCCCCCTGGTCTTTACCCAAAAAGTCACCTTCGTCACCATTCCTTGTTTAATTTTCCCTCTAGAACTCATCATTATCTAAAATGCTATATATTTTACTTATGTTATTTAATATCGTCTCCTCCCTAGAATATAGATGTGAGTGCAGAGGCATTTCCAGTACCCAGATTAGGGTTAACTTGGTAAATATCTGTTGGGTAAATAAGTGAGTGAATTAACTCCTCACTCAGCACGTCTTTGGTGCTGCCCTGGCTTCACTCCATAGACACCTCTAGCGTTGGTCTGGGGCAATGGGTATCCCAAGGCACTGACTGGGGGAGCCCAGAGCAGGACTTAAAGTGCTTTGCCCTCAATCAACTTTCCCTCCCTCAGCCTTTGTGACCATAATAGCTTCATTGCCCAATGTGCACGGGAAGTGGATTCGCCAAGACACCATATTTTAGCCCAGAAAGGAGTTTAATTGTAAGGCCACTGAATGAAGAGATGGGAGGAAACCTCAAATCTGCCTCCCAAAGGAATTTGGGACTAGGGATTTTAAGGGGTTTGGAGTGGGCCAATTGAATCTTTGATTTGTCATGGAACAGGGAGGTGAGAAAACTGCATTCTCATGCTGATTTGGTTCCTCTGTGGGGTGTTTTCAAACTGGTTTCTGGAATTCAGGATCTGAAAAACATCTTAAGCAATTCTTAAACAAAAGCCACCCTAAAGCTGAAGATCCTGTCTGCAAGAACAATGGGAATGCAAATAATCAGCGACTCCTGTTTACAAGGAAGCCGGCCAAAGTGTAGCCTGATTAATGCTGAATTAATGCTCCATTCCTGCCCAGAATCCTCACTAACGCTGGGAGGACGGCTCCACCACCCAGCCCCCCCTCACCCAGCCCCCCTCAACCGCTGCACCCCCACACCAGAGAGAACAGCCTCCGGTCTTCCCAGGGCTTCTTTTGTTTGCCTGTTTGCTGTTTCTTTGATTCTATGTTTCTTTCTCTTCCCCAGGGTTGATGTGTGGAAAGAGAGCCGGGGCCCAGCTATTAATACGCCTGCATGCTAGACCTCTCCTGCGCTCACTGGCTGGTGTTTCAGGCCACTGCAGTGGGGAGCCAGGGTCGGAAGAGAGGTGAGACATGGCAGCCTGTGAGGCTGCAGGCTGGGCACCTCGGAACTCCAGGGAGTGACTCTCGCACGGATATGGCAGCTTCGGGCAGGAAAGGTCTCACCCGAGGAGGACAGTAGTCATTTGACATTGAGGCCTCAGAGAGACGGCGTAGTTCAAATGCTGACGTTAGTCCTAGAGGAATGATGTGTGAGTTTCTCAGAGGTAGCACTCCCAGAGAGGAGGGTCTCTGCCCTAAAATTTCCTCAGTGGCTTGATGCCTCCTCTGGCTGCTGGCACTTCTGTCCTCTGCCCCTGCCCATCCAGGTGGTCCTGTTGAGTAGTGTTAGGGTCGGAAGGTTTGCGCCCTCCTATTCCTATGCCGAAGCCCTAACTCCCAATGAGATGGTATTTGGAGGTGGGGCCGCTGGGAGACAATTAGGATTCCATGGGGTCGTGAAGGTGCAGCCCCATGATGGGATTGGTGTTCTTATAAGAGGAAGAGACCAGAGCGCTCTCTCCCCTCCCTCTCTCTGTAAGAGACCAAAACTGTTCATAGAGCTCAATTGCAAAATAGACTTCCACATTCTTGTAAAGCTTGCTTGCCTGCTAACCGCTCAGTTGTGCTTCTGTGATAACGGCTTGCTTGCAGAAACCGCGGGGTAACATGGGATGAAATAAAATGCTGAAGTAAAATGCTGCAGGATAGTGCAGAGGGAGGGAGCTACAGAACCAATCAGGGGTAATCAAGGGATATGCGGAAAAAGGAAGCCCTAAGACCAATCAGAGAAAGAATGGTGTGCAATGTGAGTAGCCAATCACGCCAGGTTTTAAGTACATGATCAGAGAAGGCAGACCAATCACTGTGCTAAGCGAATACATGATCAATGCATGAACAGCTCTTTGTTTGCTGCATGAACTGGCCCTATAAAACCGCCCTTCCCATGCCGCCCGGGGTCCCTGCCCAACAAAGAGACCACTGCGTTGGTGCTCTGGGGCTCGGACCCTAGCTCGAGTTAGTCAATAAACTCCTCTTGCTGATTGCAGCCTCAGTGACTCTGTCTCTCTGTTTGGTGGTACTGCGACTCCTGATCTAACAACACAACCTCTTAACATACATGTTCTCAGATTAAAAAATAACCAGTCCTCAGTAAGAGGACATGGCAGCAACACTGCAACACACAGTTCATTCTAAATTCACTTGGTAATTGGGATGATTGCCTGTATTAGTTAGCTAATTCGTTTTCATAGCTTTATGACAAGAGGGAAATTTGCAACTTGGAAGGAGGCCCTGTGAAGTCGGGCTCCTACCCTCTCAAAGAAACTGTGAGAGGAGGTGAGGGTGCTATCTTTCTTGATGATTACATCTCAAAGAGATGCCTCACAGGTCCTTGAAAAACAATAACACCTCACGGTCATAAAACTGGCAAAAGGCTTATTTTGCTTTTAAAAGGATTTATCTGCATTTCAAAGAGACAGAGAAAGACTTTAACAAGTTTCCTGCAGTAGATCCTCTGAGGATAGAAAGGAGAAATGCCAGTCCTTCCTTATTTGCAACAAAGAGAATTAAGGCTTTTATTTTTAATTTGTATTTGCCCTTTTACAACAAAGCTGCCAACCCCACCCTGGGAAACATGCTTCCTCATCCAGATTGGGAGTAGGTCAAAGTGCAGAGAAAGGATATCTTTCCCCAAGTTATAGAGCAAAAGTCCTTCTCTTTAATCTGGTGGAGTAAATCTGGCAAAAAGACTATGCACTTGTTGAGTGGTGAACTATCAATCCCTTAAGCAGTACCTCTGACAAGAGAAATTAGAAACACCGGTCTGGTTTAAGTCTTTCAGAACACAGTTTTGAAGGTAGAGGTGAGTTAATTCAGCCTAAACCACACAGGTGTCAAACAATGTGTGTATGGGCGTGGGATGCTGAAGCAAGCCAAGGAAGGTGAATTTTATATTTAGCAATGGCCAAAAGTAGCTACTAGAACCAAGACAAATCAACAAGGAAATTACATTGAAATTGTCTGCTAACTTCAGAAAGCAGAAAAAATTATTAAATACCTAGAAATATTTTCTTGTGTAGTTTGTGAACCTCCTCTGAACAATAGCAGCATTGTTCATTTGGGTACATTTTATCCAAAGGTGCTGTTTAAATGTGAACACATATATTTGAATGTAACTAAGTTACAGAATCCTGGTTTAAAAATGTCTTAATTCTTTACTGCAAAGAAAAATCACTGTGTTTTGGTACACTAATTATTAATACACAAATGCCCTCATTTGAATATTTTAAACTACTGGTAAATATTGCTAGTCTGACTAATATTAAATGTAATTATTGCAATCTCTTATAAATTCAAATCTCATTTCCTGGCAGGCTGGCTGAATCATGAAATACCACCTCTTATGGATATCACAGCTATAAAATGTTAGTTGGCTGGATTGTTGCATTTTACTTAGCTGGTGATGACAGTGCACAGACATTTTAGCGCATCCTGGTGCACTAATAATAAAGAGTCTATTCATTTTGAAATTGCAAAATTATGTTGTAGAAAGATAGAATAGATTGGATATTTGCTCTTTGCCCTTTAACCAGGCCAGCTTCCTATAACCATTGCTCATGGATGTTGTCCCTGAGACAGTTATCTCAGATCTTCCCATTGCTGGATGTCTGGCTTTCTTCTACCTGGACCTTCCTACTCCCCTGTTCAGCAGAGCACTGCCAGGACCTATGACTCAATAACTTCGAGGGTCAGACTCTCCCTCCCTCTTTGTTCCCTTTCTGCAATATTCTCTTGCCTTACCACATACTACTACCCATCTATTCATTCAATTAATATAGCGCCACTCTGCTGGCTGCAAGGATACAGCAGTAAACAAAAAGGATACCTGACCCCACGGAGCTTACAGTCCAAGAGGGATTCAGACATTAAACAAACAGACAAATGACTGTATGATTGCCAACTAGAGCAGGTGCTACAAAGGAAAAACAAACAAACAAACAAATACAGTCAACCTTTTTCCCTTTTGAGCTCCTTCATTATTGACCTGAGGCTCCCTAACATAGGTAGGTAACTTATCTCCTCAGGTACCTCCTACCCAGGTCACAGTGAAAGAAGAAAATCCTCTCTCCTCTGGGTCCCAGGGGTAACTTTGTGTTTGCATGTGGCTGGAAAATCTGACAGCCAATTTCTTTCACTTTAGGGCCATCTTTCCTAGTTCTGCTGACTACATCTTGTGCTTACCAGATTTCTCTGTGTTACTTATCACTTTCTCTGCCTGGTCATCCCTTCGTTCTATGGTCTAACAGTCAGTTATTGGGCCTTAAAGCAGTGCCCTGTGCAAGTCTTGTCTTATAAAAACAATAGAAATCCCATTTATCTATTTTACTCCCTTCATATACCTCATCTTCTCCGTAGAGTTCTATAAATCCCAGTGGGGAAAAATGCCACATGGGAGTGATGCATTATGCCCTGTGCAAGATGTGTGCCTCTGTTCCCCTGCCTGTTGCACTTTCACCCTTGCTGACCCTCCACCAGCCCATGTCTTCAACTCTCTTTTCCCTTCAGTGACTAGTTTCCAGCTGGTACCTGCCTCGGGTGGGGATGAGGTTAAAGAAGGGGATCATTACAAAATGGGAGTCAGTTATCATGCCCAAATTGTCCTTTATTTGGCCCTTCCATAAAATCAATCAGGTATGCACACATCTACACGAATACCTAACACATGCCCACTGCATATATCAGACTTTTCAGTGGACACTGTTTGGGCCAACAACCTAAGACACTCAATGATTGGCACTTACTGTTTCATAGTTCATAAAATATTCTCAACCAGGTGGTCTTGCTGAAGCCTTCCTTTACCTTCCTTTACCCTCCATCCAATCCTTGGGAAACCTCACACGGAAGAAAAAGCATTAACACATAAATGTGATGTTTTACATCTGAAATAAGAATATGGATAGAGTTGCTGAGACATTGTGCCCTGAACAATTATTTTCCTGATTATTAAAAAATGCATATTCACTGTAAAAATGCATATTCACTGTAAAAAACAAAATAATGAAGATAACTATCATAATTTACTTAACCTTTATCCTATTTTTGAATATGTGGATAGTTTCCTCATTTTACTATTAAGGAACAATGCTTTAGTGAACGTTTTTGTCCATAAAAGCTTCAGTACCTTAGGGATTTTTCTTTAAATAGTTTCCCAGATGAGAAATTAGTAGACAAAAGGGATAAGCATGTATCAGACTCATGAGAAACTATACCAATCACTGTCCCAAATGGTTATATCTATTTATACTGGTCCAATAGTGCCTGTTTCACTATAAACATATAAGATGGAGGTTTTAGGAAAAATGTGATTGTTTTGAAATAAAGATATGGATAAAAGTCAGAGTGAAAAGATGGTTTAATGCAGTGTTGAGACAATCTGGCAATACACTTATAAATCTGGATTCAGCGGCTATAAAGAGATATTCTGAACCTAAAATAAATGCCTTTCTCTGGAAATCAAGTAATTTATGAGAAATGTTCAACTCTCTTGAAGTCTATTCAATTTTAATGCCCAAATATCACTAACTTATGCCAATATCTTGTCCTCTCTATGACCCCATCCTGGTCTGTCCCCCATCACGTCTCCTGACTTTTGCAATAGATGTGTATCTAGTTTCTCTGCTTCCATTTTTATTATCTCCACTTCATTTTCCTTTCAAGGTATAGAATCATCTATCTTTTAAGGGAAATCCTAATTTTTCATTTTCCTTCTTGTGTCTTCTCAAAAGTTTTCCATGACTCTCAGGATATTTATGGGATAAAGATGAAAATCTCAAATATGGCCATCAGGGACCTTGATGTCCTGGTTCCTGGCTCTGTCTGCAGCTTCAATTCATTCCACTTCCTCCTCTTCTCTCTACTTATACTAACTGCCTTCTTTCCATTCCTTGCATAACCCATGCTCCCTCCTACCTCTGGAGACAAGATCTTATGCTCTACCTGCCTAGTACTTTCTTTCTTCACCTTGCAACCCTATTTATTCTTTTTTACCTTTCAGGATCTTATCCTCAATCCCTAGCCTAGAAAAGCACCTGCATTTTTCCTTCAAAATACTTATCACAAATTAATAATTATTTATTCATGAGGTTATTTGATTGTCTACACCAGACTGTAACTCTCGGTTGTATCAGATCTGTTTTGCTCATCTTTGGATCCTCAGCACCTGGCAGAGTACCTGGCATGTAGCTGGAGTTCAACATTAATTATTTATAAAATAAAAATATTTATCCAATGAATGCATGAACTTAAATTTGGTGGGGAAGTTAGCAGAACTAATAATAATGGAGAGCAACTCCACATTATAAGGCATGAAAAATGCTTACATTTGCAAACTGAGCCTAACCAAGTAGTGTGAGTTGCTATTGCTGACTTTTGACAAGTTATTTGACATTGTTACTGAAATGCTTCATCTCTATAATATTAATAGAACTATCTAATTTAAATATTTTCTGATATCAAAACTCTATTTTACCTTTATGTTGAATTTGATTCAGACTACAATAACTGTGCACTTTGATACAATTGACCTTGAGAGTTGTATCATAGTAAGTGATTCAGGAAGGAAAAAATAAAAGAAGGAAAGGAGGAATCAATCTAAATCTCTGCAGGATGAACTTTTTTTTCATTTCGTCATATTACAGGGATACAAATGTTTAGGTTATGTATATTGCCTTTGCCCCGCCTGGGTCAGAGCTTCAAGCATGTCCCTCCCCCAGACGGTGTGTACCACACCCATTAGGTGTGCATATACCCATCCCCTCCTTCCCCCCATAAGCCCAGCACCCGATGAATGTTATTACTATATGTACACTTAAGTGTTGATCAGCTGATACCAATTTGATGGTGAGTACATGTGGTGCTTGTTTTCCCATTCTTGTGATACTTCACTTAGTAGAATGGGCTCCAGCTCTATCCAGGATAATACAAGAGGTGCTAGATCACCAATGTTTTTGGTGGCTGAGTAGAACTCCATGGTATACATATACCACATTTTATTTATCCATTCATGTACTGATGGGCACTTAGGTTGTTTCCACATCTTTGCAATTGTGAATTATGCTGCTATAAACATTCTAGTGCAGATGTCTTTTTTATAGAATGTCTTTTTTTCCTTTGGGTAGATGCTCAGTAATGGGATTGCTGGATCAAATGGTAGTTCTACTTGTAGCTCTTTGAG